>BSBK01008174.1:0-95000 GCA_027943335.1 Chamaecyparis obtusa | reverse complement strand
CTTATCATGATAGTTACAAATATCTGAAGAATAAAAATGGTAAAGGAATGAGATATCTACATGAAGATGAGATGGATATGAAAGATATGACTATGGTATACACTAGGTAACTATATCATCAGAAAATAGAAGCACTTACATTTAGGACTCATTTATCCCTCTGAGTAATTGGTTTGGGGTCATGTCAAACACCTTCAATGGGTCTTTGGCTAGGATTTGGCTTTTTCCCCTATCTTGTCATATTTTCTGCTTATTTCCTACCTAATTCTAGCAACCTACTCTAAGAATTTTAGGTTCGTGACCTTAAGGTCAAGGTTGACCTTCTAGGTCAAGGTTTACCTCAACCCTAACCTAGGGTCCCAATTTCAAAATCTGAAGGTTTTTGAATGTCGGGTTTCAGAAAGATTTATTTTCCTACTTCCAGGTTAGCTATTTTGAGTTTCAAAATGGTAAAATCTTAAATGATATTTAATTTAGGTCCACTTCTAAGGGTATAGGCTTAAAGGTAATTTATTTCTCCTATGTTGTCCTCTCTAGAAGTTTGTGCCCTATACTAGTATAAAAGGAATCTTTCTCCTCTCATTTCCATCAACATATCATATCTCTCAATCCTAATTCAAGCAATCCATCAAGAGAAATCAAGAAATCAAGAAGAAAGAAAGAAGGAGAAAGAAATAATTCTAGCATTCAAGCATTCATTTGGGAGATCCTACATCCAATTATACATTCATTTGGATCATCCATACTTGTTGATTCAAGGATTTGAATCCTCTACAAGGGTTTCAACATAAGCAAGGTGAATTGTTCCATTTACTTTGTTTATTACTACAATTTCAATTATATTTCAAGGTTAATTCCAAAACTATGGTTTGACCAAGGCAAACCCCTCATCCAAATAACAAAACTATTTTTCTCATAGGTGTAGGTGTGGAATAGTGAATTATAGAATAGATTCAAACACCCTTTTTGGCAAACTTTCAGAATCCACAAATAGAATTTCTATCAAAGTAGCACAGGTCAAGGTCAACATAAAGGGGTAAAGGTTGACCTTTATTTGGGTCAAGGTTGACCTAGTTCAGAAAAGTAAAATGTTTTTGGGTTTTCTCTGTCTATGTTTTCCTATCCCAGATCTATTTGCAAAATTTCTAGAAAATTAGTACAGACACCAAAAAACAACATTTTCTTGATCTACTATACTTTGAGGTTAGTATTTGTCTTCAATTTAATTAATATTTTAATACTCTCTTCCATAATGGATATAAGGTTTTCCTCTTTCTTCATATTCTTCATCGATTGATTCATATATGCATTGACCATGTTCTTGTGGTTAATCAATTTGGATCTTTCCTTATGGAATTTAGGGTTAAGAAGAAGATCTTAGGCTCCCCACTCTCTCATCACAATTTGGTCAATCCCTTTTCATATATTACATTTTAACTATTTACATTTTGGTGAGCCCATGATAGACAACTCTTTCTTTTATGGTGTTAGATCTTGCATGTATTAGCCTTCTTTTATGTTCTTGCATCTACATTTCAAAAGTAAAACAAAAAAATCATATAAAGAAAAAATATAAAAACCTTTATTTGTTCATGCCTTGTGTTTTCCTAGTTTAGTTCATTTACATTGCATTGGTATTTGATATTTACTACCTCTAGTCCTACTTATAATATCCTGGTTAGAAGAAGTCATAGACTTATGTGTTTCTTTGATCCTGAGTCTTCCTCTCTTCTCCTTAGGATGCTGGATGATAATTTGATTACTCATGATTCCAATCTTACTATGGAGCATAACTCTTCTCACTCATCTCATGATGAGGCTGATGCTTTAAGAGTTCCTCTTGAACAAGTCCAAAAACTTTCAACTGAACTTGATAATGTTGGAGATTTTCCAGCAAGCCAGTGTTGACTGTATGTTTGTCATTGATGATGACATATGGTAAGTAGCATGCATGGAAGACTTATGCGGTAAGATTTAAGTATATGTGACATGGACATGTTATCAGTTTGATATCAACAGTTAGTATAGATAGTTATATAGCATCTTGTGTCAGTAGTGTTCCTAATAGAGTTACAGACAGTGTTCTATGAATGGTTGTTTGTACAATTATCATGGAGCCTTTTGCAATTGGATATGTGATGGAGACATGTTAGTGATGTTACATTCATGGACACAGAGTTTGATGATTAGTATAAGTGAATTTATGCAGTTTCTATTCACCAGTAGCAGTTTCCTATGTTTGTTCAGAAGAGTTGACAGAGATTATATTGGTTTAGGAGTTGTGCCTATCATTTTAGTATGCACCCTTGGATTTGAGCTTGGAGAAGAGTTAGTAATGTTTGGTTAAGAGTACATGATGTAATTCAGCTTGAGGAGAAAGATCTAGTTGTTTTGGTAGAGCTGATAGTGTGTAGCGTGCCTCTACAATTATCTTATTGGACAGGTCCTAGAATATGTTGCGTGCTAAGTAGAGCTGACAAAATTATTATTGGAGTTTTTTATGACTTCTCTAATATGATTTCAAGGTGGTTCTGATAGGCTGACTTTATTATATCATTTAGAGGAAAGATATTTATAGATAGTCATTTGTGATTGCTAGAGTATGGTTCACAGTTGATTGTGAAGAGCAGAGCAGAGTGTGTGAAGTGTTGAGCCATCAAAAGAAGGTCTATGTGACCAAGTAAAGTATTTGTGCTATACATTGGAACTAATCCAGACAACAGTTCAAAGCGCAGTTCCCCAAGATCTAGATATAGTGTGTATCTATTATTTAGAAGGTTGTAGCCTTTGCCCATTTGAGCAGTGTGCTCTTAGACAATGTGTCCTCACCCCTAACAGGGTTAATTGTAAAAGACTCCTAACAGGGTCCGACCCTTGACCAAGTCTACTATACTAAATATATTGTAAAGAAACTCCTAACAGGGTTAAGGATCTTCTAACAAGGATCATAATGCACTAGTATAGAATATTAGTGGGTTTCAATTCCCACCAAGGTTTTTCCCTATTTGGGTTTCCCTGTAGCCAAAATATTGGTGTTTTTTTTAAGTGTTCTTTCATTGTGTTTATGTTTTATGTTTAAGTATACTTAATTAGATAAAGAATTGAAATTTGTAGATAACTGATTCACCCCCCCTCCCCCTCTCAGTTATCTCTTGGAACTATTACAAACAATTGGTATCAAAGCCAAGCACCTCAAAGAAAAATTTTAACAGCTTGAGGTTGATCAAGTGGCATTCTTTAGAAAAGAAAGTCCTAAGTTTGATGAAGAGAATTATCTTGATTGGAAGAACAAGATGGTGACTCATTTGCAATGCATTGTTTTTGAAGTTTTTTATGTAACTATCAAAGTAGTCAAGATCCCTACTTTAGAAGACCTTGCAAAGGATGATGCTACTAAAAATCAAAAGGAATTGTTTCATTAGAATGCAATAGCCAAAGAAGCCCTTATCAACACCCTATCTGATAGTGAGTTTTTAGAAATAAAGAAAGTAGATATAGCCCACAAAATATGGAAGTGCCTAGAAGAAATATTTGAAGGAGACAAACAAGCAAAGGATGTACATAGAAAAACATGGAAGAAAAGATACAATGCATTAGAGATGCTACCTGAAGAAAAAATCAGAGCTTACAATCAAAGGATCAATGAAACAGTTGCTGGAATCAGGAACAATGGTGGAGAGATCTTAGAGGAAGACGTTATGGATAAATTGATGACTACTCTCACTCCATAATATAAAAACAAGATCAACATCCTTGATGAGAACATGCAACTTACATCAAATTTTAAGAGAGAGACCTTGATTAGCAAAATATCAACTTTTGAGATTTCAAGATTGAAGATAGAACCTAAAAGTGAGACAGCCTTCAAAGCAACAGTTCATGGTAAGAAATCTACAAACACTTCTGGTAATTTTGATAATGATGATGAAGAGAAAACTCTAGATGATTTCATTGCTATGATTTCAAAAAGAAAAAAGAAAGGAAAAGGAAAATATGAAGGGCAATTGTCATTTAAATTCTTTTCATGTAATAAGATTGGTCACTTTGCATCCAAGTGTCCTACAAGAGCTAGAAAGTTCAAAAATGACAATAAGCCCAAATACTCTAAGGAATGTTACTATGCTAGAGATAGAGTTTCAGATGATGACTCAGCTAAACAAGAAATTGGATTCATTTTCATTATAGAGAAATTGAATAATAAGATAGACCATGAAGATGAGAAAGAGGAACAAGAGTTAGCATTGATTTCACAAGCTGATATAAGGATAGACTAGATTATAGATAGTGGTTGTTCACATCACATGACAGGTGATAAAGACATATTTGTTCATCTAGACAAATACAATGGTGGCATGGTTAGATTTGGAGATAACACTCCTAAACCCATCGTTGGTAGAGGAGCCATCACCTTGGATGGAAAGAATAGTACTGATGATGTTCTTTATGTCGATGGTTTGAAACATAACCTACTAAGTGTTGGGCAGTTACTTGATAAAGGTTATAGATGGGAATTCAATGGAAACAAGTGGATCATTAACAAAAAGGAAGGAGAAATAATTGCATCAAGATCAAAGACTAAAGGTAATGTTTTTCAGCTTAATCCATAAGAAAAAAAATTTGTTGCTAAAGTAGATGACAGTTGGTTGTGGCATAAAAGACTATGTCATATAAATTTTGATAACATAGTAAAGATAAGAAATGTAAAGGTAGTAAGATATCTACCTAGCATAACAAAGCTATTTTTTACTATATGCAAGGAATGTGTGATGGGAAAGCATGTTAGAAACTTATTCAGGAGCAAGCACAATTCAGTAGAGAACAAGTTGGATCTGATTCATACAGACCTATGTGGTCCAACTCAAACAAGATCATACTATGGTGAAAGGTTTTTTGGTTTTTTTTTTTATGACCATACTAGAATGATGTGGGTTGCATTCTTGAAAGACAAGTCAGAAGTATTTGAGAAGTTCAAAATACTCAAAGCTAAGGTTAAGAATGAATCTAGACTAAAGATAAAATGTTTGAGATCAGATAGAGGAGGAGAATTCACCTCTGATAGATTCTATGAGTACTATGAAGAACATGGCATCAAGAGGTAGTTGAGTGCACCTAGAACCCCTCAGTAGAATGGAATTGTAGAGAGAAGCAATAGGATCATCCTTCATACAGCGCGCACCATCATGATTGAAGGAAAATTTTCACACACCTATTGGAGAGATGTAGTCAATACAGTAGTCTATACCATCAATAGAATTCAATTGAGGTCTGGCCCAGACAAAACACCATATGAGCTATGGTTTGTTAATGTTCCCATAGTAAAATACTTTAGAATCTTTGGAAGCAAGTGCTACATCAAGAAAGATGAAGTAGTAAGAAAGTTTGATGCAAGAAGTGACGAAGGTATTTTCCTTGGTTACTCTACTAAAATTAAAGCTTATAGATGTTTCAATTTAAGATTGAAAAAGATCATTGAAAGTGTTCATGTTAAGATTGATGAAAATTTTATGATTCAAGAAAGATATCATGATTACTCACCCATGATTGAAGAACCCAGACCCTCCACTAGTGAGATAGTTATTAAAGAAATGTTTGACAGTATTGATGTGTTATTCAATGACCCTAAGACAAGTGAAGAAGAAAATCCTAAGGCAGATAAGATAGTATCAACCAAAGCTCCAAAATTTACATCTAGATATCATTCTAAGGATGAAATCATTGGAGATTAGAGCAGAAAAGTCACAACAACATCAAAATCAAAGAGTTCTACAAGAAATGATGTGGTATGTTTATTATCTCATATTGAACCCTTAAGTATTGAAGATGCATGCAATGATTCAAATTGGCATTATGCTATGAAAGAAGAACTAGATCAGATTATCAAAAATGATACTTAGGAACTGGTCCCAAGACCTACTGATAAAAATGTGATTGGAAGAAAATAGATATTTACAAACAAGATGAATGAAGGTGGTATAGTAGTAAGAAAAAAGGCAAGATTAGTGTGTAAGGGATATGCGTAGAGAGAAGGCATTGACTATTTAGACACTTTTGCACTAGTAAGAAGATTAGAAGATATTAAGTTGTTTCTAGCTTATGCAACATTCAAAAACTTCAAAGTTTATCAGATGGATGTTAAGTCAGCATTCCTGAATGGTCAATTAAAAGAAGTATGTATTGAGCAGCCAAAAGGATTTACCCTATCAGACAGACTTGATATGGTATGCAGATTGAAGAAATCCCTTTATGGACTTAAGCAAGCCCCTAGAGCTTGGTATGAGAGATTTGATGGATATATAACAAAGATTGGATTCAAGAAAGGAGCAGCAGATTGTAACCTATTCATAAGAGAGACATCTGAAGGACTACTACTTGTAGCTATATTTGTTGATGACATTATCTTTGGAGGTAATGACAAACTTAGTGTTGAATTTTATAAGGAGATGTAGAGAGAATTTGAGATGAGCATGATTGGACCTATCAAGTACTTTTTGGGATTGAATGTGCAGTAGACAGAGAAAGGTATTTTTATTAATCAGTCCAAGTATGTGAAAGAAATATTGAAGAAATTCAAGATGGATGATTGCAAGCTAGTAGGGACACCTATGATAACTAGATACAACCTTACAAAAGAAGATGACTTGCCAACAGTAGATATAACATTGTACAAGTCTATGATTCACAAACTCATTTATCTTACTCAAACTAGACCTAATATTTCCAATGCAGTTGGCATAGTTGGAAGATTCACAGCAGAGCCTAAATAAAGTCACCTCATGGAAGTAAAAATGATATTCACATACTTTCAAGGCACTATAGACTATGGTCTATGGTATCCTAATTTAGAAAATGTTGAGATTCGTATGTATACTGATGTAGATTGGGCCGGATGCATTGATGACAGAAAGAGGACATTAGGTGGAGCAGAGTTTCTTGGTGACAGACTTGTCACTTGGACAAGCAAGAAACAAAATTGCATTTCTTAGTCAACAATAGAAGTAGAGTATGTTGCAATAGCCTTGAATTGTTCTACAATTGTTTGGATCAAGTAGATGATAAAGGATTTTGGAATTCAGATTGATTATCCTATTGTTATTCATTGTGATAACACTAGAACTATCAACATGTCAAAGAACCTTGTGATGCATGCAAAGACAAAACAAATTGAGATCAAGTATCACTTCCTAAGAGAGAAAGTAGTAGAGAAATAATTTGAGGTGGACTATGTGAGTACTAAAGATCAGTTAGCAGACATATTCACAAAGCCCTTGCCAAAGGATACTTTTGAGTATCTCAGGGAGAAGTTGGGAGTAATTCCCTTCCCTGATTCTGCTTAGAAGAAAGAAGAAAAAGCATCAGTCCTCAAGAACTAATGGATGGTTGACTACTCTACTTTTGGAGTAGTACCAATGCTTAAACTAATTGGAACCCTTTTCCATTGATGTCAAAGGGGGATTAATATATTGTCATGAAAAATAGAAGTAAAAGGAGGAGTAATATACTAAGGGGAGTAGTATTCAGTTATGGCAGTAGTTCAGTTGAGGAAATGGAGAATGTTGAAGAATATTGCAGCAGATGGAGGATTCATCTTTGGAGGAGTTTTGAAGAGGAAATGGAAAATTTTATAAAAGAATTGTTCATTTAGATTGGTGGAGTTTTTCATTTCATATGTTGCCATCTATGCCAAAGAGGGAGATTGTTGGAGATTTTCCAGCAAGCTAGTGTTGACTATACATTTGTCATTGATGAAAACATATGGTAAGTAGTATGCGTTGAAGACTTATGTAGTAAGCTTTCATTATATATGACATGGACATGTTACTAGAATGATATCATGGGTGCAAAGGTCAACTATTAGTACAGACAATTATATAGTAGCTTGTGTTAGCAGTGTTCCCAATAGAGTTATAGATAGTGTTCTATGAATGGTTGTTTGTATAGTTATCATGGAGCCTTGTGCATTTGGATATGTGATGGAGACATGTTAGTGATGTTACATTCATGGATGTAGAGTCTGATGATTAGTAGAAGTGAAGTTATGTAGTCGCTATTCACCAGTAGCATTTTCCTATGTTTGTTTAGAAGAGATGACAAAGATTATATTGGCTCAAGAGTTGTGCCTATAATTTTGGTATCTGTGCTTGGATTTGAGCTTGGAGAAGAGTTAGTAATGTTTGGTTAAGAGTGCATGATGTAATTTAGCTTGAGAAGAAAGATCTAGTTGTTTTGGTAGATTCGATAGTGTGTAGTGCTCGTCTGCAATTATCTTATTGGACAGGTCCCAGAATGTGTTGCGTGCTTAGTAGAGCCAACTAAATTATTATTGGAGTTTTTTATGACTTCTCTAATATGATTTCAATGTGGTTCTAATAGGCTGACTTGATTATATCATTTAGAGGAAAGATATTTATAGACAGTCATTTGTGATTGCTAGAGTATGGTTCATAGTTGATTGTGAAGAGTAGAGAAGAGTGTGCAAAGCGTTGAACCATCAGAAGAAGGTCTATGTGACCAATTAAATTATTTTTCCTATACATTGGAACTGATCCAGACAATAGGTCAAAGTGCAGCTCACCAAGACCTAGATATAGTGTGTATCTTTTATTCAGAAGGTTGTAGCCTTCACCCATTTGATTAGTGTGCTCTCAGGAAATGTGTCCTCACCCCTAACAAGGTTAAGTGTAAAAGACTCCTAACAGGGTCTAACCCTTGACCAGGTCTACTATACTATATATATTATAAAGTAACTCCTAACAGGGTTAAGGATCTTCTAACAAGGATCATAATACACTAGTATAGAATATTAGTGGGTGTCAATTCCCACTGGGTTTTTTACCTATTTGGATTTCCCTGTAACCAAAATATTGGTGTTGTGATCAAGTGTTCTTTCATTATGTTTATTCTTTATGTTTAAGTATACTTAATTGGATAAAGAATTAAAACTTGTAGATAATTGATTCATTGCCCCCCCCCTCCCCCACCCTCCTATTTATCTCTTGTGACCATTCCTAACAGATAAAATGGGAAATTGGCTTATTCATTAAAACCATAATAAATATTCTATTCAAGCTATAGAGGCTCTTAAGAAATTTCTTCAGGATAGTGATCAAGGTGTTAATATCTTGCATGGTGTTACTCATCTTGTGGATTTAAATGTTAAACCTTTAGCTTAAGAAGCTAAAGAGTTAGGATTCACTCCTCCTATCACTAGTGTGGAACCTTCTTCTATTCCTTTTCCTAGCATTCCTACT
This sequence comes from Chamaecyparis obtusa, assembly GCA_027943335.1. Taxonomy (NCBI): domain Eukaryota; kingdom Viridiplantae; phylum Streptophyta; class Pinopsida; order Cupressales; family Cupressaceae; genus Chamaecyparis; species Chamaecyparis obtusa. The sequence continues at coordinate 85,752 of BSBK01008174.1, read as the reverse complement.
TACACTCCTCCTTTAGTGACTACATTAGTTCCCTCTCTTCCTCTGAGTGTTCCACTAGTGTGTCTACCTACTTCAAAACCTACTTATCATAGTGTTCCTTTTACTTATTCCAACCCTCTTCCAACTGTGGTTCCAAGTGTTCCCATGGTTGTGTCTTCCATTCCTATTGCTTCCTACAACAACTTGTGTCTTTAACTCAATCCAAGTTTAGTATTCCTACATGTGACATGGTTATTCCTTTATCCCTATATATTATTCATGCTCATGTTCCTCATCAAGCCAATATACCTCATCTTGAGAATTACAATGGCAAGGGAGACCCTGTCACTCATGTTAAAACATTTCAAATCCTTTGTAGTGACCATGCTCATGACCATAGGATTTTAGCCAAGTTATTTGCTAGAAATTTTCATGATAAGGCCTTGTAATGGTATTGTTACTTGCCTCCTTATTCAATTGATTCTTTTCCAAAACTTGCTAATGCCTTTATCCAATAGCTCCAAAATAACATTGGTATGAAAGTGTCCTTAACTAATTTGATGCATTGTAAACAAAATACTAAAGAAAAATTGACTGAATTTATTGGTAGATTTAAGCATTTATATGCTCAAATTTCTTATCATGTTCTTGTTATTTATATTCAACATATGTTTATTTAAAATTTACAAAAGGATATTAGAGATAAGATTCTTCTTACTAAATTTACCTCATTTCAACAAACTTGTGTAGTGCTTCATCATTATCAATTAAAAGTGAGTCAATTTGAGAGAAAAACTCCAATGGATCCTATTCTAGTTGATAAGAGTGATGCTTCTCCTAATCCCAACAAGTTTCAAAATGATGCAGGAGCATCTTGGGTCTTTGGCAATCTTGCGTCAACCAAAAAACATTTTCTGATTTCTGTACCTGTTTGCTGTTGTTTTCTTTATATCTTTGAATTTTATGGTTTCATGGTGTGAAAATATTACATTATTTTTAGGACCTATTTGGGAACCTTATCCTATGATCACATAAATTTTGGATGGACTATTTCAAAGTTACAGCTATTTTCCTTGCCGTCGGAACAGTGTTTTCCTGCAGTTTTGGTGCTGATTGTTCATGTTGTTTCTCTTGATCCATAAGGAATTTTATTTTAATCACTTAATTACTTGAAGAGGACATAAACTAATACCATTTTCCAAGAGCTCAGCTTCCAATTCATTATGATTCAAAAGTTATGGCTTTTTTGGCACAGAACCTATTTTCTGCCAGTTTCACGACCGAGCGGTCCCTGCAGTTTTGGTGCTGATTGTTCATGTTGGTGACCTTGATCTATAAGGAATTTTATTTTGTGCACTTAAGAAATTAAATTTTACCTAAATTAATATCATTTCCAAAGTTCACAAACTCCAATTCATTATGAGTAAAAAGTTATGCCTATTTTGCCTCAGGACCTATTTCCTGCCAGTTTTTGGGTGAAACGTGTGGTGTTTCTTCTTGCGATGTTCTATGTGCTTAGATGGGACCTTGCACACTTAAAATAATTTTCTTGGGTCAAGTTAGGACCTAAATCCAAAGGCACATCAATTTATATTCATTCTAGCATTAGTTTTGGTTTAAATCTTGAGACTAGACCTATATTGTAATTAAATGCCTGACTAGCCGACCTGTCACTTAGCTGGCTATATAAGGGGTCTAGATTGATGTAGTGGAGCATGATGGGTGAGATATAGGAAGGATTATCTAGATACATCATTGGATAAAAAGATAAGATTCAAGCTATAATTTTGAATTCATAATTCTTATTGTATAAGGCCGAAACCCGGAAGGCCTCACAGCCAGGCATGTTGAAAGAAACAATATAATTCTATGTTGTTGCTGCCAGTTGATTTTCTCATATCCATTGTGTTTCCATTGATTTCATGTGATATTATATTGCTTCCATTGTGTAACTTTGAGCAAGGGCTTGTTTTGGATTCAAGTGGACTCAATTCTACTAGAAGTTGCTTGTATCTACCCTGCCCCTGCGTCACAAAAACCTAATAACTATGTCAAGATAAATAAGCAAGAAAATGTAGTTGCTAATCAAGTTGTTATTGCATCCAACAATGCCACTTCTACATCCACTGCTTTTCATCTGAATCATATTTTTACTCCTCTTTCTGAATCTTCACATTCTATTATGAGTAAATTATTGAATGCTAATATGATTACTTTACCTCCTATTCGACCTCTTTTACCTACTATGATGGTATCCAAATCCTTTGATTCCAAATCCTTTTTTCAATACCATCATCAAAATGGCCATGATACTAAGAAGTGTTATTCTCTAAAACATAAGGTTTAATACTTAATTGATCCTAATGCTTTATCTGTTGATAATTTTGATGGAAGTGGGAATAAATATGTCTCTCCTCCTAATCAAAAACTCCAAATCTATACAAATCCTTTGCCTACACATGATACTAATACCATTGTTCAGCCATCTTCTATGGATATTTTTATGATTCAAAGATGGATGATCTCAATCATATTGTTAACCATGTGGAGCATGTCATTTTTTCTCAACCTATATCTCTGCCCCAGCCTCAATCTCAACCTCAACTTCAAGTTCCACCTCAACCTAAACCTTGAAAACAACCTAAGAATAAAAGACCTAGGGAAATCTTGATCATCTTTGATGATTCTGAGACTATTAAAGCTCTGTATAGTCCCCTCTACATTTATAATAGGATTTCCAAACTTATTATAGTTTTCTTTATCCATCATTTGGTTTTATTAACTTACCTACTAAAGTTTGTGGTAAAGTTGTGGACACTACCTTCATTGTTGTTCCTACTTCTAATCAGTTTCAAGTTAAGTTTGGTTTGCATTGGTTGAATTCCATGCATGTCATTGCTTCTCTTATCCATAAATGTATTAAATTCATTCATGATGAATAAGTGAAGGTGATTAATCATTGTGATGCAAAGTGGGCAATAGGAAGCTTCAAATAATGATAAATGATAAGGCAATATGCCCTATACACCCAAATTTAAGGGAAATGTGCTCTACACATATCACAAGTGTAGTTAGGACAAAGCACAAGGTTATCACAACCACAAACCTCAAGGGAAACATACTCACTAGGTCTCACCAAGTCCCAAACACCAATTACTAAGATTCACTATGAAGCACTCTAACCCAATTTATTAACAATTACCCATGAAATGTCTCACAAGACTAGGGGTGACCTACACTCAAGGATCTAGCCTATTTAGGTCCTCAATTATTACTTCCAATGGTTCTTTCACTCAATAGCAACCCATATGACATAGTTGCTTCACAAAATTAGGTTTAGGCTTGTAGCTCTTCCTTGGAGTGATTTTGATTTGATCCCAAAATAATTCCATGCAAAATAATTAATAATTTGGATATTTTGATACCCTTTTGTCCCTAAGGCATCATATCCAAGAACCAAGGTGTGAAACTGATAGGAAGATAGGAAAGTATCCAGTTTGGGCATAGTAATTAGGCTTAATTAGGTCTGCAATTGCACTACAAGTGCTATTTCCTTTGAAAAACTACCCAAACCAATAATGGTAACATGTGAGGGCATACATAAGGACCTTATATCCTGAATTAGAGATATTGGTGAATCCCCAATCAATATTTGTGATGACTGTACTTAGTCTCTTGGAGGTACACACATAAAGATGTACACCTAGGGCATCATGGAAAATCCATCTCCCTACAAGTTACCACTCCTAACCTGCATATTATCAAAGTACATAAAAAAATCTTGAATTCCACCAAGGGGCATTAGATTCCCATGGTGGAATCTATTAGAACACTCAATCTCAATTGAAACCATGATTTTAAGCCTACAAACCAAGTAGTGAGACTAAAAACCCAATAAATTTCAAAATATGATTGATCAACAGATGAAACCAAACAAAAATGAAAGAAGGTTCACAAGGAAAAATTTTGGTCTTAGAATTTCATTCCCCTCTATCCGTACCAATCCATACTATTCAACTGTCATCGGGATTTGCAGAGAAATGATTATATTTTATTGATTCTTAATGTCAAAATTACATTATTATCCTACCACCCACCTAAAAGGGCTTATGTAGGAACTACCAATGGTTACATAAAATATTTGAACTAATTAGCCATTTGGGAGTTGGTTTACAAGTCCTTGACAAAAGTTGTCAAGTTTTCTCAAAAGTTGCTAAGACAACTTTTGAGCACTTTCCTAGATTTTGCAATTTTGCAATTTGGATGACCACACTTGGTCTTAATATTATTTTTATGATCCCTAGTGGATCCAAACATAGAAAACAAAAAAAAAACTAAGCCTATGGTTTTGGATCATTATTGACCAATAGTTAACCAAGGGCTCATAGGATGCCAATCTTGGAACTATGGTTTTACAAATAAGTCCAATGATTAAACCATTGTCCTAACATAACTAGAGGTCTCTAAGGACCTTGATGAAAACCCTAGGTTCCATAAGAACACTTGATTTATTTAGGGTGCTCCTATACCATACTCCCCATGATATTTGAACTCAAGTTCCCACTTGAGGTTAACTAGTCAGTAGTGGTGCCATGTTGTTGGATTTGTGCCTCTGTCATCCAGGTAGCATCTATTGGAGGGAGTCCTTTCCATTTCACTTAGTACTACATGTACTTTTTCTTTCTTTTTTTCTTCAACACTTTGGATTCCAAAATTTTATCGAACTCCATTTTCTTGCTTGGTAGGAGATCTATCACATAGTCTCAATCATCTTCATCATGTGGACCCCATCTTGTTGAGGATGGTGCATGGTCCAACTTTCTTCATGTGTAGCTTTGAATATATGCCTTTAGGGAGTCTCTCCTTCCTTAGGTATTCCCATACTTTGTCTCAAACCTTGAAATGGACTTCTCTCCTTATTTTATCTGCATGTACCTTATATTTCATGGTGGACTATTGTAGTGCCTCTTTCATCTCTATCTGCACTTTAGAGATCAGTTTAGCTAATTCCTCTCCTTGTGTACTAACTCTAAAATCAGAGGGTAACTCCACCAAATCTAATGGACCCTTGGGATGGAGTCCATATACTATTTGGAATGGTGTCTTTCTAGTAGACCTATTCATTGAATCATTAAAGGAAAACTCTCCCTAAGGTAAGATCATATCCCAACTTTGGGAATGAGGTTTAGTTAGAAATCTTAGGAGGTTGCTAAGTGACCTATTTACCACTTTAGTTTTCCCATCAGTTAGTGGGTGATAGGTAGAGCTATAGGTCAGATTTGTGCCAAGATTTTTGAAAAGAGTCATCCAAAAATGTCCTTGAAATTTAACATCTTTATTTGAAACTATTGTCTGAGGTAAGTCATGAATTCTAACTACTTCTTTAAAGAAGAGATGTGCTATGTGAGATGCATCATTTGTACTTTTGCAAGGTACAAAGTGGACCATTTTGCTAAATCTATCCACTATGACAAACACACTATCATGACCCTATTTTTTTCTTGGAAAACCCATTACAAAGTCCATTGAAATTGATTCCCATGGCCTAGAGGGAATTGGTAGGGGTTGGTACAGTCCTTGGTTAGTGAATACCCCTTTTTCTTGTTGGAAAATAATGTAAGATTCTACAAAATTCTTGACTTCGTTCCTTATTCTTGGCCAAAAATAACTTCTTTTCACTAAATCAATGGTTTTATCTATCCCAAAGTGACCACCTAAGCCACCATAATATTTCTCTTTAATTATATTTGTTCTCATGGAACATTTAGGACTGCACAATTGGGCTCCTTTAAACAAGATTTCATTCTAAATCAGGAAATCAAAAAAATCAATATGGTATTTGCCCACCATTTTAGTGCATACCTCAAAAATTTCTCCAAATTATAGATCATCTACATATAAGTGTTTTAGGGATTCAATCCCTACACTTTGAAGTTGTAATTCTTCAACCAATCCAACCCTTCTACTTAGGACATCAGCCACTTTGTTTGCCACTCCCTTTTTGTGCTTTATATTGAAAGTATAGGCTTGAAAATGCTCCATCCATTTGATGTGTTTGACTCCAAGCTTTTCCTAACTATTAAGAAAACTTAGTGCATGGTTATCAGTGTAAACAATGAATTCTTTAGGGATCAAGTATTGTCTCCACTATTTTAGGGCTTGTACCATTGCATAAAGTTCTAAATCATATGTAGAGTATATTTTCTTTGCATCATTCAATTTTTATGAGAAAAAAGCTATGGCCTTACCTTCTTGGCTCAAGATTGCACCTATAGCCAAGTTGCTTGCATCTGTTTCAATAGTGAAGACCTTATTGAAGTTGGGGAGCACTAGGATTGGGTATTGGGCCACTCTATTCTTGAGATATTGGAATGCATCTACAGCTTCTTTAGTCCATTAAAATCTGGTCTTTTTTCCACCTTTTATAGGGTCCAACATAGGAGCACACACATGGCTAAAGTTTTTAATAAACTTTCTATAAAAAGTTGCAAGTCCATGAAAGATTCTAACACCACCTTGGTTCTTTGGTGTAGGCCAGTTGATGATTATTGCAACCTTCTATGGATCCATTTTGAGAGTGCCTTGGGAGATGACAAATCCTTGGAAGACAAGTTCCTTCTTCGTGAACATACACTTTTCCAAGTTAATCATTAGCTTGTGTTGATGAAGTCTCCTCAAGATGTGCTTAACATGATCAAGATGTTCTTCTCTGCCATGACTATAAATTAGAATGTCATCCAAATATATGACTACAAACTTACCAATAAAATCAATGAAAATCTCATTCAAGAGTATCATGAATGTAATAGGAGCATTACTCAAATGAAATGGCATAACAAGCCACTCAAACAAACCTTTAGTTATCTTAAATTTTGTCTTCCATTCATCTCTTGGCTTTATCTTGATTTGGTGATAGCATGATTTTAAATCAATTTTTGTAAAGTAAACATCAGTGCCAAGTTGATCAAGAAAATCTTCCATTCTTGGGATGGGGAACCTATATCTTATAGTTATTTTGTTTAAGGCTTTGTTGTCATTACATAACCTCCATTTTCCATCCTTTTTAGGGGCTAAGACTGATGGGACAACACAAGGACTAAGACTTTTCTAAATGAGTCCCTTCTCTAACAGTTCACTGACTTGCCTCGTAATCTTTGCATGATGAACTGGTGTCATCTCGTATGGGGCCTTGTTAGGCAAGGATGAACTAGGTATCAAGTCAATTTTAAGACTAATATCTCTTAAGGGAGGGAGGCTTGTGGGCAGGTCACTAGTAGTGACATCTTTGTATCTTTCAAGTAATTTATTGACTTCATCTAGTATAGGATCATTTTTATCAGACCTTATACTATCCTTGGGTTTGGATATTAGGACAAAGGCTTTAGTTTTAGGTTCCTTCAACACTTTCATCATTTATTTTTCACCCATGATGATGACAGTAGGTTCTTTCTCTATTTTATTGTCAGGAAGGGGCTTCATGGTGTAGGTTTTTCCCTCTTTGGTGATGGAGTAGGCATTCTTCCTACAATGATGTATGGAATCTACATCATATTTCCAAGGCTTTCCTAGAAGGATGTGGGAGGCATCCATTTCAACTACATCATAAAGAAATTTATCTTTAAAGTCTTCAATTGAAAATTCTATCAATGCTTGTTCAGTCACTAAGGTTTGTTGACCTTTTGTTAGCCAAGAGACATGGTAGGGGAAAGGATGTGGCTTCTTAGGAAGGTTTATTTTTTGAACCATTTCACTAGATACCAAGTTGTCAGTTGAACCAAAATCTATGAGCAAATTACATACCTTTCCATGGCATTTGATCTTTTTTGTGATGAGATTTTTCCTTTGTGGAGGTCCTTGGTTTTGTGGCACTTGGAGAAAGACTTGTCACATCATCAAACATACTCCTTCCTCTAGTTCTAAGTCCCTTGCATCTTAATTGTCTTCTTGTTTGTCCTCTTGAATGAGTTGTGCTCTTCTTTCACCTTGATTGTTATTGCTTCTCTTCTCAGGGCATCTTCCTGCATGGTGTCCCAACTGATTACAGTAGTAACACTTTAGGGGTCCATTTCCTCTTCCTATGTTTTTTCTCCCTCTATTGAAAGGTCTCCTCCCTCTATAGTTTCCTCTTAACTTTGAATCACTATTTTCTTTGTCTCCTTGGTCAGGGATCTTACTATTGTTGCCACTATTTTGTCCTCTATTCCAAGAGGTTCCTCTGCCTCTAAAGTTCTTCCCACTATAATTTCCCTTTCCCTTGATAAACTCTTGTTTTCTTTTCCACTTCTCCTCTACCTTGAATTTCATTTGATAGCACTTTTTTACTATGGTAGGGAAATGTAGGCTAAGTTCCTCTTGAATGGATACCTTAAGACCATTCATATGCCTTGCTATCTTTTCTTCTTCATCTTCTGCCACATTTTTCTTAATACATAGCTTTAAGAACTCCTTAGTGTATAAGCCTACATCCATGTCTTTCCTCTTTAGGCTTTACTTCCTCCCATGGAGTTGTACCCCATATTCTTTAGGCATATATGTTTCCTTGATTAGGGATATCATCTTGTTCTGTGAATTAATCATACTTCTTCCATTCTTCACCCTCTCTATTCAGATGAAGTTCCAAAAAGTTAGGGCTACTCCCTTCAACTTGGATCTTTCCATCTTCACTCTCTATTTCTCAGGGATGTCCTCACACTCAAATAAGCTTGTTAAGGCCTCTATCCAATCCAAGGCCAAATTTGCATTCATCTTACCATTGAAAACTGGTAAGTCCATCTTCTCTTCCATGGTCCTCCTTCCCATGTATTTCAAGGAATTTATGAAGGGTCTTTGGTCTACAGGGATATCTTGATTAGGGGTGTCTTCCTCCTCTTCACTCCCATCTTCATTACTAGACTCATTCTCTTTACCATTGTCTACCTTTCTCTCAATTTCTTGGAGCCTCTTGGTTAGGGTTTTATTTTCTTCCCTCTATTCTCTCACCATCTTTGCTAGTTCACTATTTGTAACCCTTTTAGGGATCTCTTCATCCTTAGGAGAAGACATAGCTCTGATACCACTTGATGCAAAGTGGGTAGTAGGAAGCTTCAAACAATGATAAATGATAAGGTAATATGTCCTATACACCCAAATTTAAGGGAAATGTTCTCTACACCTATCACAAGTGTAGTAAGGACAAGGCACAAGGTTATCAAAACCCCAAACCCCAAGGGCAACCTACTTACGAGGTCTCTTCAAGTCCCAAACACCAATTACCAAGATTGGCTATGAAGCACTCTAACCCAATTTATGAACAATTCCCCATGAAATGTCTCACAAGACTAGGGATGACCTACACTCAAGGATCTGGCCTATTTAGGTCCTCAATTATTATTTCTAATGGTTCTTTCACTCACTAGCAACCCATATGACATAGTTGCTTCACAAAATTAGGTTTAGGCTTGTAGCCCTTCCTCGGAGTGATTTTGGTTTGATCCCAAAATACTTCCATGCAACATAATGAATAATTTGGAGATTTTGATACCCTTTTATCCCTAAGGGATCATATCTAAGCACCAAGGTGTGAAACTAACAGGAAGATAGGAAAGTATCCAGTCTAGGCACATCAATTAGGCCTAATCAAGTCTGAAATTGCACTACAAGTGATATTTCCTTTGAAAAAATACCCAAACCAATAATGGTAACATGTGAGGGCATACATAAGGACCTTATATCCTAAATTAGAGGTCTTGGTGAATCCCCAATCAATAATTGTGATGACTGTACTCAGTCGCTTGGAGGTGCACACATAGAGATGTACACCTAGGGCATCATGGAAAATCCATCTCCCTACAAGTTACCACTCCTAACCTGCATATTCTCAAATTAAATACACAAATCTTTAATTCCACCAAGGGGCATTAGATTCCCATGGTGGAATCGAGTAGGACACTCAATCTCAATTGAAACCTTGATTTTAAGCCTACAAACCAGGCGGTGAGATGAAAAACCCAATAACTTTCAAACTATGATTGATCAACAGATGAAACCAAATAAAAATGAAAGAAGGTTCACAAGGAAAAATTTTGGTCTCATAATTTCATGCCCCTCTATCTTTACCAATCCATACTATTCAACTGTCCTTGGGATTTGCAGAGAAATGGTTATATTTTATTGATTCTTAATGCCAAAATTATATTGTTGTCCTACCACCCATCTGAAAGGGCTTATGTAGGAACTCCCAAGGGTTAAATAATATATTTGAACTAATTAGCTATTTGGGAGTTGGTTTACAAGTCTTTGACAAAAGTTGTCAAGTTTTCTCAAAAGTTGCTAAGACAACTTTTAAGCACTTTTGTAGATTTTGCAATTTTGCAAATTGGATGACCACACTTGGTCTTAATCTTATTTTTATGATCCCTAGTGGATCCAAACATAGAAAACAAAAAAACAACCTAAGCCTATGGTTTTGGATCATTATTGACCAATAGTTAACCAAGGGCTCATAGGATGCCAATCTTGGAACTATGGTCTTACAAAGAAGTCCAATGATTAACCCATTGTCCTAACATAACTAGAGGCCTCTAAGAACCTTAATGAAAACCCTAGGTTCCATAAGAACACTTGATTCATTTAGGGTGCTCCTACACCACATATTTTATATCAACCTTCTATGCCCAGGGATTGTGCTACACTTGACTTATTTTGGCCTTCATTACCTAATTCATGTCCTCGAACTGATAACCTTTTTTGTTCATATCAAGCCTATAAACATCACAATATTATTGAGTTAAGCATGCCAGAGATGGATCTTAACCATGATCTTTTTCCTACACCTTCCATACCTCCTTTATCCATTGTTTCTAGTTTTGTTAATCAAGCTTCTAGTGTTACTTTTTAGCCTACTAAGAATCCTACTAATCCTCCTATAGAAACTATGAAAGAACTGGTTATTGCTCCTCCTAGTTCTCAACATATTTCAAACAAGAAAAAACATAACCGATCTACCAATGAATGTCATAAGAAGTGTTAGGCTCAAGCTAAGGCTCATGCCTCTATTCTTCAAAGTTCTTTATCTTCTTTTGACCACCCTATGCCTGATGTGTTAGAAGAATTTAATGTTAATAATGATGTTAAGATGAATGAATATGATGATTTTATTTGTATCTTAGATTCTATTTCAATTAATCTTGATGAAGAAGACACTCTTGATGATCCTAATGATGCTAATTATGAATATGAAACTATTGACATTGATACTAATTTACCTAATATGTTTTCAATACAATTTATGATTACACCTAGTATCGAACATCATGATTCTCAAGAGGATCCTTGTTTGGAACTAGCTATTATTCCTACTATGTTGGATATAGTCCCTCTTGTGAGTTTTCCACCTTCCCTAAATGATATAGACCAAGATGGGGAGAGTAGGAGATGTGCTTGATTGGCTTGTCATTCATGGTAGCTTTTTGTGTTTTTGCATGTTGTATTTTTCTTCTCCCGTAATGTGTTTTTTAAATATTTTTTATATTCTTTTATATGACCCTTGTTACTTTTTTGGTATAAGGTGATAAAGGAATCAAACCTGTTGTTCTATGCCTCTATATGTATCTCTATTCTTCTTTATACTATTTTCATTTTATGTTGTACCTGTGCTATTGTTTGTAAATGTTTTCCTTGTGTAGTCTACTTGGATTTGTAACTTGGTAGCACTGATTCTTTTTGGTCTCCATGTTGTGGTCTGAAAAGACTTCTTTGTAGCTCTTGTTTTTTCTTTCCTCCATTGTGATTGTAGTTCTACTTTCTTTGGGGAATGATGTCAATTCATTTGCAATAATATCATATTATATATATATATATATATATATATATATATATATATATATATATATATATATATATATATATATATATATATTATTTTTTTTTATTTTTTTATTTTTTTTTTTAATTTTTTTTTCTTATAATCATACTGACCCCATGGTAGGTAGATCCCTTCTATGTTCTCTGTATGTTTATGTGGTATTTTCCTTGATTTGTATTCGCTTGGGGGAATCTCGTAGTGGAACTGTAATCAATGGAGTTTTTTATGTTTCCCTTCAAGCCATTGCTCTTGTTAAAGTGTTAGCAATGACTTTAACATGGGGGCATATGCTCTGCTCACTTTTTGCACACACGTGCTTTCAAGATATTTTTCAAAGCTTTTCTCCCTTTATGGATTAGAGACTAATCCTTAAAGCATGTATTTTTACCTTATAGGATCTCTTGATCCCTGCAATTTCAATTTTTAGTATTTTGATCCCTTAAGGTCGAAGGTGTCCTTAAGACTAAATCTCTCTTTTGTTTTCACTTTTCTCTTTTGGAATAGGATATTCCTAAGGGTGAATCCTTGATGGGTTGACTAGTGAGTAGCCACATTCACTAGGAAATTCAACTCCATCTTTCCAGTTACGTTTTTTCCTTGTGTGGTTCACAATGGGACATAAGTACTCATTGGGTGAGGTAATCACACCCTCTTCTCTCTTTTTAAAGATGTCTCTCTTATTGTAATCTTTGATTTAAGAAAGACTTGAGTCTCTGGAGGCTTCAGGATTGCTTTGTCCCTTTGATTTCAATAAGATTGTCTTTTTCTTTGTGATCTCCTTTACCAAGAGTTTTCATCAAGTTCATACTCTTGCTAAAGTGAGGGATAAATGTATCATCAAAAAATGGAAGTACTTCCATTTTGGACTAGTTTAGCCCTCCAAGTAAGTGGTTTGGAGTCATGTCAAATGCCTTGAATGGGTCTTTGACTAGGATCTGACTTTTTCCCCTGTCCTACCATATTTTTTGCTTATTTCCTACCTAATTTTGGCAACCTGCTCTAAGAATTTGAGGTTCTGGACCTTAGGGTCAAGGTTGACCTTGACCCTGACCTCGGGTCCAAATTTCAAAATCTGAAGGTTTCTAGATTTTGGGTTTTGAAAAGATTTATTTTCTTGCTTCCAAGTCGATTGTTTCAGGTTTTGAAATGGTAAACTCTTAAATGATATTTAATTTAGGTCCACTTCCAAGGGTATAGGGTTAATGGGAATTTATTTCTCCTATGTTGGCCTCTCTAGAAGTTTGTTCCCTAGACTAGTATAAAAGGAAGCTTTCTCCTCTCATTTCCATCGACATATCATATCTCTCAATCCTAATTTAAGAAATCCATCAAGTGAAATCAAGCAATCATGAATCAAGAAAGAAGGAGAAATAAAGCATTTAAGAATTCATCTATCTTCAAGCATTCAAGAATTCAAGATTTGATTCATCAAGGAGATCCATTGGTATCCATTCAAGGATTCAATCTCTATGGAGCCCTCTTGTTGAAGATTTCTCCATCCATATCCATTCAAGATTCTTCCTATTCCAAGATCCATTCAAGATTGGTGTTGAATATCTAAAGACAATTTATTTGAGACGTCCTACATCTATTCTAGATTCATTTGGAGCATCCATACTTGTGGATTCAAGGATTCGAATCCTCTATAAGGGTTTCAACATAAGCAAGGTGAATTGTTCTATTTACTTTGTTTATTACTACAATTTGAATTTTTTTAAGGTTAATTCCAAAACCAAGGTTTGACCAAGCCAAACACCTCATCCAAACAACAAAACCATTTTTCTCATAGGTGCAGGTGTAGAACAATGAATTACAGAATAGATTCAGAAACCCTTTTCAAAAAACTTTCAGGATTCACAAATAGAATTTCCGTTAGAGCAACGTAGGTCAAAGTTGACATAAAGGGGTCAAGGTTGACCTTTATTTGGGTCAAGGTTGACCTGGTTCAGAAAAGTAAAAGATTTCTGGGTTTTCTCTGTCTCTATTTTCCTGTCCTGGATTTGGTTGCAAAATTTCTAGAAACTCAGTACAAACACCAAAAAATAGCATTTTCTAGATCTGTTATACTTTGAGGTTAGTATTTGTCTTCAATTCAATTAAGATTTTAATACTCTCTTCCATAACGGAATGTAAGGTTTTCCTCTTTCTTCATATTCTTCATCTATTGATTCATTTATGCATTGACCATTTTCTTATGGTTAATCAATTTGGATCTTTCCTTTGGGAATTTGGGGTTAAGAATATCTTACCTTCCCCACTCTCTCTCATCACAATTTGGTCCATCACTTTTCATACATTAAATTTTATCTACTTACAGTAACTTATTGATGAGTCTATGGCATCATGTTGTTGACTTGATTGTATTACATGATTTTGTTATGTATTGAAGATCAGAACTGAACAAGTTTATGTGGTTGGTAATTGAAGATTTATGTATACACTGAACTAGTGTAGTGTAAACTAAGTACAGTATTGACTGAGAAGATATTCACTGATACATTTTTTATTGACCGATTGAAACAAACAAATAAATTTTATAACAGGTGACTGAATTGATGGCTAGACAATTGCCTATGATTCCAAGGTAAAAGATAATGTTTTTTTTATGATCTAATAGCTAAAAAAAATCAAGATTGATTGGATGAAGAATAAAATGTGTTAGAGACACAATTTTCAAGGAAGCTTGAAGTGACAAAAGGAATGATGGAGATTAAGAGGCAAAATCAAATGAATGATAAGAAAATGGTTTATAAAGTCTATTTAAAGAGACATGAGACTCATTATTGAGTCTGGAGCTTATTGACAACTATAGGAGAATTTGTGTGAAAGGACTATTTTCATGCATCATTGATCAAACTAGTTACAGATAGAACCGCGCTGAACTACATGCATTACCAAGCATTAGGGTATTATTCACCAAGCTAAACAAGTTGGAGGATATGAAGGATTGAATTGAATATTGATCAAATTGGTTACACCAAGCTAAACTACACCATTACCAAGCATCAAGGCATTATTCACCAAGCTAAACAAGTTGGAGGATATGAAGGATTGAATTGAATATTGATCAAAGGAGGTATTTTGAGCTTAGCATAGATCTAAAAATTGCCAAATTTTAGTTTTATTTGAATCAGATCATTATTGTATTAGTTTAACCATTATTACAATAGAATCTCTTAACTGAGTGGACTTAATAGTCTTTTTTGTATTTTAATATGACATTCAATGAATGTTGTTGGTTTTCTTGTTGACCCCATAGTGAATGGTGGTCAAGGGAGAACTGTTAGTGATAAATCCTCTAACCAAGTCACACCTTAGATTTTGTTTTGTAACCTTTGATAGGGTTGGCTCCTAATTGAGCTCACTTCAAAAGAGTGAAATATTTTGGGTTACAGGTCCTAGGTCATTTTCCCCTTTATAAAGTTTCCATGTTAAAAATCTGTGTTATGTGTATTTTATGTGATTGGATTGTTATTTTACTTTACACATTGCACAACTAGTCAAATCATTAAACACAGTATTGAATTGACTGTCAATCTGTAGATGAAGAGAAACTTATTGTAGATAGCTTACCAAGTTGATAATTTGTTTGAAAAGTTTGAATATATACATTAGGAAGATTTGGGACTATAGGATAACTGGAACTAATTGATTCACTCCACCTCTCAATTATCTAACAATTGGTATCAGAGCATCATTGGTTGCTTGGAAGAAAAGTTTAAAGGACTTAAGCTAAAGATCACAAGATGTATAAGAGAGAGGTGCCAAAGCTGAAAAAAGACAACTTCTTGACATGGAAAAGGAGAATGAAGTTCCACATATCTAGAATTGGAGAATCTATAGTATTTTACCTGGACAATGCTTACATTCAACCAACTATTGGATCTTTGACTATTGATCAGTTGAGAGACAAACATGAACATAACATGACATTGATAGAAATTAATATTTCCTTAATAGATGTTGAATTTGAAGATATCAAGACATGCACTAATTGTAAAGCAATGTGGGACAAACTTGCACTAGTTCACAAAGGAGATGTAAATGTGCTAAGGGAAAGAGCTAAAAGTCTTAGAGGAAAGTTTGATGACATGAAGATGAAATAAGGAGAAAACATTTCCCAGTATAGTAACTGAGTTAAGGAGATTGTGAATGATATCCAAGGAGCAGGAGGTGTTACTGATGAAGACATTATTGTGAGTAAAATTCTTAGAACCTTGTTGCCTATTTATGCTATGGGAATCTCTACAATACATGAAATGAGATCATCCCTGGGTAATGCTCTTACACTTGATAGACTAATTGGTAAACTGACTACTTTTGAATTGAATAACTATGATAATAGTATTGTACCAAATTTTGAGTCTACATTTATGACATCTTTAAAAATTGGTAAATCAAGCATTAAACACATGATAAGAAATGAGAGTGATAGTGACAATGATGAGAATGAACTTGATGAACTTGAAGCATTAATAGCTAGGAGACTGCAAAAATATAAAGGAAGATACAAAGGGAAATTACCTTTGGTATGTTTTAACTGTAAAG
This sequence comes from Chamaecyparis obtusa, assembly GCA_027943335.1. NCBI lineage: Eukaryota > Viridiplantae > Streptophyta > Pinopsida > Cupressales > Cupressaceae > Chamaecyparis > Chamaecyparis obtusa. The sequence continues at coordinate 69,383 of BSBK01008174.1, read as the reverse complement.
AGACCGGTCACATTGCAACTAGGTGTCCTAATCAAAAAGATGATGACAAAGACAATGAACCATCTAGTGATAGAAAGTGTGACATGAGAGATGATTGAGATTGTAGAGGCAACAAACAGTATGATAGAAGAATTAACTGAGACTACAAAGACAAAGGCAAGAAAGCATGTTACCTTGTTGAAGATGATGATGTCACTGACACTGACACTGATGAAGATATTGAGGTGGTATTCGTAGCCTTGAAAGAAGATTCAGAAGAAGAAGAAAGGTATGTTGAAACAACGTGTATTTCTAAAGTTAGCAAGAATGATACATGGATTATTGATAGTGGTTTTACTCATCATATGACTGGTGATGAAGATAAATTTGAATACCTTGAACATTATAATGGAGGATCTATTAAAATGGGAAATGATACACCTTGTCTAGTAACAGGAAAAGGATCTATCTTGTTGAATAATAAGATTATATGTGAGAATGAATATTGGCTGAAGGGACTTAACTATAATTTGTTAAGTGTAGCACAACTAAATAACCCAGGTCACTGAGCTGCATTTGAAAGTAGAAAGGTGAAAATCTGTGATGAGACTGGAAATTTGGTCGATACTAGTGAACAATCAAAAGGTAATCTACTCTATCTTGACAATGCTGAAACTTCTTGTTTGTTGGCTAGAACTGAAGATATGTGGTTGTGTCACAAAAGGTTGTGCCATGTGAATTTTGAAAACATGGTTAAGATCAGTAAGAAAAGAAAATTTAGAGGCTTACTAAGCTTATCTAAACCTGACCATGTCATGTGTAAACAATCTCAAATGGGAAAAAATCAAAATCTAGTTTCAAGAGAAAGACCTATTCATCTAAATCTATTTTGAAGTTGGTTCACACCAACTTATGTGGTCCTATGAGAACTCGGAGTTATTATGGTGACAAATATTTTATTTTATTTGTTGATGACTACTCTAGCATGATGACAGTTATGTTTTTCAAAGAGAAATCTGAATCCTTCAAGATGTTTAAATGGTATAAAGCTAAACTAGAAAAGGAAAGTGGAAAAGAGTTAAAATTCTTAAGATCAAATAGAGATGGTGAGTTTATTTATGATGATTTCACTAACTTTTGTAATGAACATGGAATTAAAAGATGGGTTTTTGCACTAAGAACACCACAACATAATGGAATTGTTGAAAGGAGGAATAGATCCATAGTTGATTGTGCTAGAACACTGATGATTAAAAAGGTTGTTGCACAAATATACTGGAGAGAAGCTATTAGCATTGTCATATATACATTGAACTGAGTACAACTAAAGAAAGATTCAAACAAGACACCTTATAAGTTATGGTATGGGTACACACTGAATGTAAGTTATTTCAAAATATTTGGAAGTAGATGTTACATTCTAAAAGATGATAGAAATGGAAAATTTGATTCTAAAGGTGATGAAGGAATATTCTTAGGATATTCTACCAAAATAAAAGCTTACAAATGTTTGAATAAGGTTTTTAATAAAATGATTGAAAGTGAAAATGTTAGAGTTGATGAGTTTGCTAAGAAAAATGGTAAAGAAAGAAAAAAGGAACTAGAAGGCTATGGTATATTTATATACATTAATAAACCTAACATTCAAACCAAGCCATAGGCTGAAGTTACCAAGAAATAGGATAATGACACTGATCATCAGCCTATAGAGACCAAGAATTAGGAAGTAGCTACCAAGGAAGATCTTGATCCTACACCAACTGATGAATAAAGAAGAGAACAAGTGTTAGCAAAATTTGTGAGGAGACACCATCCACATAATAAAATCATTGGAGAAAAGAAAGCTGGCATAATGACATGAAGTAAGTTGAGAAACACCACATGTTTAGTTTGTGAATTTGAACCTAAAAATGTTAGAGATGCACTTGAGAATGATGAATGGATTAAAGAAATGAATAAGTAAATTGAGAAAATACTGAAGAAAAAAATATGTACATTGGTACCGAGACCGAATGATAAAAATGTTATTGGAACCAAATGGATATTTAGAAAAAATTTGAATGAGAATGGTGAAGTCACTACGAACAAAGAAAGACTTGTATGTAAAGGGTATGCACAAGAAGAAGGTATTGATTATGGTGAGACTTTTGCACTAGTTGCAAGACTTGAAGGATTTAGAGTATTACTTGCATATGCTACCTACAAAGGATTTAAAGTATATCAAATGGATGTTAAATCTACATTTTTAATGAGATACTTGAGCAAGAGGTTTACATTGAACAACCTGAAGGTTTTGTTGATCCTAATCATAAAAACATGGTATGTAAGTTGCACAAAGCATTGTATGGACTAAAATAAGCACCAAGAGCATGGTATGAGAGACTACATTCATATCTTATTAGTATTAGTGACACAAGGGTAGGGACCTAAGGGGCCAACCAGTGGCACACCCTTAAGATCCAACCTACTCAACAACATGCAGAAGCAAAAACAACAAGAACAATGAGAGAGAGAGAATGTAGAACTTCTTTATTATCTTCATTCAAACTGATTCAGACATGTCAAGTTGTAAGGCCTCACTAGTTATGGCCAGCTATTATAATGAATTACAGAAGTCCTCCAACATGCAAGGATCTACCAACAATCTTGATTCTATTATCTTCTATCTTCTATCAAAAACTGACTCCTAAACTCTAACCAAACAACTATACTTATACAAAGGCTACCGAACTGAGTCAGCCTTCAGATCCATAATCAATAAAAGAAATAGTCAAATCTAGGACCACATGCTTCCCAATGATGGATACCAAGGTTGTAAGGCCTCCCTAGTTATGTCTAGATATTATAATGAATTACAGAAGTCCTCCAACATGTGAGGATCTACCAACAATCTTGATTCTACTATCTTCTATCTTCTATCAAAAACTAACTCCTAAACTCTAACCAAACAACTATACTTATACAAGAGGCTATCAAACTGAGTCAGCCTTCAGATCCACAATCAACAAAAGAAATGATTAGATCTAGGACCACATGCTTCTCAATGATGGATGCCAACATTAAATCTATGACCCATAATCAATGCACAAGTTAGCCTCAACAGAAACTTAAAATAAACTACTTGGTAAGCAAGGATGACCAAGCAATAGACAAGCATTTTCGAGTGCTAGTGAAACAACTAACCACCTAGGAGATAACTGACCACACTTGGTAACCAAAAGAAACTAGCCAACTACTGAGACAACTCAGTCAAATCAGGAATCAAGCAACACAAACAAACTCAAATATATTTTTGGTGATACAGGATTTCCAAGGACCTGAGATGCTCCTACATCAGACACCTGGGGTTATTTAGAAATGATTCTCTAAATCATACAGTAGGTATGATTTGAGCTACATCCAACTCAGACTGTGAAATCCATGAACTATCTTCAATCGGTCTATTCTTCCACTTTACCAGATATTCCATATATTGTTTACCTCTTATCCTTTTGCTAACTCTTTGCTCCAAAATCTGTTCAACTTCTTCATTCTACTTTTTAGGATACTCCATTGGTACTGTCATGTCTTCATCAGGTTCATGATACTCATACAAATTAGTAATGTTGAAAATTGGTGATATGTCCATGTCATCAGGTAACTCAATCTCATATGCATTTCCACAGTCAAATTTCTTCAAAATCTTGCAAGGTCCAAACTTCTTCATCTTCATCTTCCCATATGTTCCAATAGGAAATTCACATTTCTTCAAATGAACCATCACTTCATCACCAACTTCAAAATTCTTATGTCTCCTTGATCTATCAGCTCTATCTTTGTATTTTTGATTACTTTCTTCCAGCTTGATTTTCACATCTTCATGCAATATCTTCATGTACTTAGCAATTTTCACTCCTTCAACAATTCTCTTACTTTCATTAGCAATGTCTCTCAAATCAGATATACCTCTCAGTTGTATGCCATTCACAATCTCAAATGGTGTTTTTCCAATACTCCTATTCACTGAATTATTTTATGCAAACTCTGTTGTGCCAACACATAATCCCAATTACTATGTGTGTCACCAACTAAACTTCTCAAAAGATTTCCCAAACTTCTATTTACAAATTTTGTCTGTCCATTGGTTTTTGGGTGAAATGTAGAACTATATTTTAACTCAATGCCAAACTTTCTCCAAAGGGTCTTCCAAAAGTATCCAACAGAATTATTGTCTCAAATAATACTCCTCAGTAATCCATGCAATCTGACAAATTCCTTAAAGAAAAGATCTACTACATGTACTCCATCTAATGTCTTTCTACAAGGTATAAAATGTGCCATCTTTGAAAATCTATCTACCACCACAAATATAGAATCATTACCTCTTACTATCTTTGGTAAGCCAAGAACAAAATCCATACTGATGTCAGTCCAAGGTTTATTAGGTACAACAATTGGTGTATACAATCAAGTATTTTGACTTACTCCTTTCGAAACTTGACAAATTTCATAAATTTTCATAAATTTCTGAACATCTTTAAACAACTATGGCCAAAATTATTTCTCCTTAAGAAAATTCAAATTTTTATCAATACCAAAATGTCCAGCCAAACCACTACTATGTTTCTCCTTTATCAAATTAGTTCTAATTTTTCCTATCGGTATACATAACTGAATACCTTTAAACAACATACCTTCTTGAATGAAATATTCTTCCCATTTTGTACTCAGTTTATTTTGAATAGGTTCTCTACACTTTCTCCATGGTTCAAAAAAATTAGGATCAGTTTCATACAAATCTCTCATCTCATCAAAACCAAGAACTTCAATTTTCATCACATTCATCAAAGATCTTCTTCTACTCAATGCATCAGCAACTTAGTTAGTGACTCCACTTTTATGTTTGATCACAAATGTATAACTTTGCAAATACTCAACCCATTTCATATTTCTCTGATTCAACTTATTCTGACTACCCAAGTATTATAAAGCCTTATGATTAGTATACAACACAAGTTCACTCGGTATCAAATAATGTCTCCATTTCTTTAGTGCTTGAACAATACCATAGAATTCTGTTAGGATTAGGTAATACTAAGAGGGGGGTGAATCAATATTACAAAAATTTGTTTTCAACTTTAAACAATTATAAATAATCCAAAGTAATGCAAAAATGAAAAGAACATATAAGCATAACACATTACTCATGACACCATGATTTCTTCTCAAGGAAACCCTGATTAAAGGGAAAACCCTGGTGGGGATGGTACCCACAAATATGTACTAAAGTATAATGTCCATGTTAAGAGATCTAGCCCTATTAGGAGCTGATTGTTACATAGTACATTTCCTTGTTAGAGGATTACAAAAACCCTGTTAGGGGCATACAAAACACCTAGTTAAAGGTGGTGAGCACACTGCTCTTACAATCAATACTGTCCAAAAATAGTTCACAAAATGGGAACAATACAAGAACTTATCTTTCTTAGATAGTTCCAGTTATACCTCTACCTCCTCCTGATCATGCATCTCACTTCTGCTATAATTTTCACAAACTTGTCATCAATTGTCCATATGCTTTTCTTTCACAAGAGCAATCTATATTTATACAAAATTAGCCTTCCATTCGGCTCCACAAATATCATACAAAATAGAATAGAAACTTGTTCAAATGATATGTATGGAGTTGATGCTCTTATATTACCAAAGATTCAGCACTATATTTTATTTACATGACTTACCACGTTATCATATCCATTATGCTTTCCTTAATCTTTGCAACTATTCATGTACCCTAATAGACTATTTTACTGTCTTCGCATACCTTTCAAACATTGTATCTCATACACCAGCTATCCAAAAATCATGCCATCTTAATTGAAGCATGTACATATCCAAAAATACCTTAACTTAAATTCACAAGCCATAATACCTTGTATGTCTTCATCACTATCCAAAATTGTGACACTGTATCATGTCTTCCTGATTCTGGACTTAGTCATTTTCATGATTGTGAGTCCAATGGCAATCTCCACAACATGTGATCATACTATCATAAGTGTTTCCATAAATGACAACCCTTACAACATCTTGAGTACTCCAAAACATCACATGCCAATAAATTATTGATCATACACAGAATATTTTTGTCTAGCATCATTCAACTTTTCACTAAAGAAAGCAACAGGTTTACCTTCTTGACTCAACACAACTCCAATTGCACTTCCACTTGAAATACCTTATTGAAATCAGGTAATGCTAAGATAGGAAATTCAGCAACCTTTTGGTTCAGGGTCTCAAAAATTTTATCAACTCCTTGTGTCCACTTGAATTCTCTTTTATCTCCTCTCATAGTCTCAGTCATAGCATTAAAAATTGAACTGAAATTCCTTATGCACTTTCGGTAAAAACTTACCAAACCATGAAATGATCTTACCTCACCAGCATTCATAGGTGTAGGCCAATTTAGAATAGCTTCAACCTTTTTTAGGATCCATCTTCAAACCATCAGCTGAAATTATAAATCCCAAATACACAATCTCCTCTTTCATGAATGAACACTTTTTTAGATTTATCAGCAACTTTTCTTCTTTTAATCTCTGCAAAACTTGTCTAACATGTAATAAATGTTCTTCTCTAGTCTTACTCAATATCAAAATATCATCAAGATATAACCTTTTGAACCATTTTCTCTTCCTCCTTTTCTATAACCTTTTCTTCCTTTTTCTTCCTCTTCACCTTTGTTTCTTTTTCTTTTGGACTGACATTCCTAGATGATCTTCTAGGAACCTCTGTATTCATAGTTTCATGTGTTTCTTTCTTTTGGGGAACTGATAAATCAATCAAGTTATCAATGGTACTTATCTTCTCTATTTCCAATGAGATGGGTGAACCAGTGGCAACACTAGAAGATGCCTCCATCTTGTTCTTCAAGTCCAAATACTGCTTCTTTGTGATTCCTACCTTTGTAGTAATTTCTTCCACTATCTTGTTGACTTTCCTCTTTCTTATTACTTTCTCTTGTTCTTCTCTAACTTTTTCATAGTTTTCTCTATATGTACCCCATCTTTCTTAAGCGGGATCCTTTTCTACTGCTAATACATGTTCTACTTGCATAGATAGTACTTCAGCACTTACCTCATATCCCATAGGATAACACCATTTGGTTCTAGGCTCAACTACCTCAAAACAAACACAATCTGTTTCAACCATGAAATAGATGGTGTCCTCATATTTTTCTACTAGGCTTTCAAGAATTCTATATCTTTCTTTCATCTGCCTCTACAAGATTTTAATCATGCCAAATAGTTCTCCATCGATCCAATCCTTTTTCTACCTTCTATAATACTCTGAGATTTGTAGACCAGTGGGTTCATTTTCTTTCCATGCTCTAGGATGCATATCAAGAAAATTGTGAATAATATGAAGGTACATGTGAATTAGTAGTGACCCAAACCTGAATGCCTTGGATTTTTCCTTCTTAATGACCTTAACATTTTCCAAAAACTGTTGTGCCAGAGCTTCACAAAGGTTATACCGTTTGTTTTCTTTAACCATTATGTAACCCATCATGACAACTCCAGATGATATAGAATTAAGTATGGAATTGTCGAACAACTTGTAGCCAATAAGCATTGCTACCAATCTGACATCTTGAAGGTATATATCATTTACAGTCATAGCCCTCTTATCCCATTTGGAGTGTGTGAGGGTTTCAGCATCTTTTCTTAGATTTTTCTCACTAACAGGTAGGGCTCCTTCATTTTCAAGCCCTATGATATCATGAATCAACTAAGCACATATCCTTACTAGTTGATCTCCTATCCATAGGAACTGATCATGAACTCTACTCAAAATGATCTTGAACCATTCAACTTTCATGAATTTAGTGAGACAGGTTAACTTGTGTATTGACAGGTCTTTCAAATGTTTGAATTCATCTATCAAAGACCCATTCACATCTATCATACCATTCAACTCATAGAAGATGTTGACCTCCCCAATAATCTCATACTTGCAGTGTATGTATGCCCTAATATCCTCTATGTGCAACACATCAACAGTGGTTTGGGAAAACACCCCTTCTGGACCATCCTCATAGGATTTGTATGGATGCATTTTGAACTTATACCTAGGTTTGTCTACCACATCATAGATTACTAGTGCATCCATGAATTTTAAAGATATTAGGTCTAAATACCTTAGATGTGCACAAATCTGATGCTTTTCTTTACATGAGCACAAAATCTCTCTGCTAGCTTATTTCTTTTCCTTCACACTTCTGCTCTCCTTAGTCATTGATCAAAAAGTGGTGGAAAAATGAGGTCTTTCATTCTTTTATTCATTGCAAGTTGAGTGTGTGCATTAAACACGGGTAGCTCAACTTTGCATTTCATCCAATCAATTCAAAACTCGCAAACATTGAAGATGAATCTTCAAGTGTTGTGATCTCATCCAGACATTCAAGGACATCTGTACATATCATATATAAGCTCGCACGAGCTTATTCCAATTATACAAGGGTTGAATATTTTCTATTTTCTTCATCCACTGCACCCCATGAGGCCATGAGGCCTTCTAGGCCGATGCCTCAAAGAATTCATCATGCAAAGACACAGCATCACAAGTTGTCTCTCCCTAAACCACTGCCTTATTTAGAAGTTTTACTTGCCTAATTTTTTCATTCTCTGCTTTCTTGTTTTCACTCACGTAATCATATAGGCTTTTACCACTATCACTAATATTCTTATTTATGACTATAGGTGGTGGAGTTTCAGGTTCATTGAATCTACTTGGTCCTCTTCTATTGTTATCTCTATTATATCTACAAAAATTCACAATGTGACCTATCTTATTGCATTTGTAACATATGGGTGGTCCTCTTTTGTCTTGACTAGTCTGTAGCTTATAGTACCTTATTGTGTGTCCAAAGTTATTGCATTTCTGACATGTAATCTTGGTTGCAGTTTCTTCTCTGATATAGTCTTGCTTATACCTAGATTGATCAGGTTTTTTGCAATTTAACTTTTTGTGTCCATACTCATAGCAATTAAAACGATAGCTAGTAAAGGGTTTAGAATTACCATTACTTCTACAGTCTCTTTTCATGTGACCAACTTTTTTGCATCCAAAGCATATACCTCTGAAGGGTCTGAATTGTTCTCTATAATCTTCATTTGTAGGTCTTTCATTTAGAATAAATTTTTCCTCATTCTTGGCTTTAGTTGGTTCTTCTTGAGTTTTTCAACTTCCAGCTTCATTGGGTCCACTTATCTTACCTTTAGTTCTCTGTTCATTATTCTTGTCATTTCTTATGTGTAACTCCTTAATGAGTAGTCTAGCTTGAGTGAGTTCACCTTTGATGATCTAATTGTAGTTATCCAATTCTTGATATTTATCTTTTTAATGGTCAAGTTCAGTCTTCATATTATCTATTTGAAGGTTGGCTTGTTTTAGTGACTCTTCAACTTTATTTCTTTCATCCTTCTCATTTTGAATCTCCTTTATCATCAAGAGATTGATTTGTTCTTTTTCTTGCTCCAACATCTTTACCTTGCCTGATGTGTCATTTTCAGAACTTTCTTTGATTTTCTCCATAAGGTCTTGTCTCTAATCTTTTACAGTCACAAGTTGTTCTTTAAGTTTCCTCATGAAACCTTTTGCTCTTCTCAATTTGAATTTTAGTTCACCATTTTTAGCTTTCATCTTATCCAAATCCTCAAGTGCAACTCCAAAGTTTACTTGAAAGTCTTATGAATACATTCTGATCTCCCTTAAGTTGTTAAGCTTTCTCTCAAAGGGCCAATAGCTCTAATACCAATTGTTAGGATTAGGTAATACTGAGAGGGGAGGTAAATCATTATTACAGAACTTTTTTTTCAACTTTAAACAATTATAAATAATCCAAAGTAATGCAAAAATGAAAAGAACATATAAGCATATCACATTACTCATGACACCATGATTTGTTCTCGAGGAAACCCTGATTAAAGGGAAAACCTTGGTGGGGATGGTACCCATAAATATGTACTAAAGTATAATGTCCATGTTAAGAGATCTAGCCCTATTAGGAACTAATTATTACATAGTACATTTCCTTGTTAGAGGATTACAAAAACCCTATTAGGGGCACACAAAACACCTGGTTAAAGGTGGTGAGAACATTTCTCTTACAATCAATATTATCCCAAAATAGTTCACAAAAGGGGAAAAATACAAGCACTTATCTTGCTTAGATAGTTCCAGTTATAGCTTTGCCTCCAACTCATCTTCCATTTGACTTCTGCTATACTTTTCGCAAACTTTTCATCAATCATCCATATGCTTTTCTTTCAAAAGAGCAATCTATATTTATACAAAATTAGCCTTCTAGTTGGCTCCACAAATGTCATACAAAACATAATAGAAACTTGTGCAAATGATATGTATGGAGTCAGCACTCTTATATTACCAAAGAGTCAACACTATACTTTATTTACATGACTTAGCACGTTATCATATCCATTATGCTTTCCTTAATCTTTGCAACTATTCATGTACCCTGATATACTATTTTACTATCTTTGCATACCTTCCAAACACTGTATCTCATACACCAGCTATCCAAAAATCATGCCATTTTAACTGAAGCATGTCTTTATCCCAAAATACCTTCACTTAACTTTGCAAGCCATAATACCTTGTATGTCTTCATCGCTATCCAAAACTGTGGCACTATATCCTGTCTTCTTGATTCTGGACTTAGTCATTTTCATGACTATGAGTCCAGTGGTAATCTCCACAACATGTGATCATACTATCATAAGTGTTTCCATAAATGAAAATCCTTACAAGATCTTGAGTAATCCAAAACATCACATGCCAACAAATTCTTGATCATACATAGAATATTTTTGTCTAGCATCATTCAACTTTTCACTAAAGAAAGCAACAGGTTTACCTTCTTGACTCAACACAGCAACAATTGCACTTCCACTTGCATCACATTCCACTTGAAATATCTTATTGAAATCAGGCAATGCCAAAATAGGAAATTTAGCACCCTTTTGTTTTAGGGTCTCAAAACTTTTATCAACTCCTTGTGTCCACTTGAATTCTCTTTTATCTCCTCTCATAGTCTCAGTCATAGCATTAAAAATTGAACTGAAATTCCTTATGAACTTTGGGTAAAAACTTTCCAAATCATGAAATGATCTTACCTCACTAGCATTCATAGGTGTAGGCCAATTTAGAATAGCTTCAACCTTTTTCAGGATCCATCTTCAAACCATCAACTGAAATTACAAATCCCAAATACACAATCTCCTCTTTGATTAATGAACACTTTTTTAGATTTATCAGCAACTTTTCTTCTTTTAATCTCTGCAAAACTTGTCTAACATGTAATAAATGTTCTTCTCTGGTCTTACTCAATATCAGAATATCATCAAGATATAACCTTTTGAACCATTTTCTCTTCCTCCTTTTCTATAACCTTTTCTTCCTTTTTCTTCCTCTTCACCTTTGTTTCTTTTTCTTTTGGACTGACATTCCTAGATGATCTTCTAGGAACCTCTCTATTCACAATTTCATGTGTTTCTTTCTTTTAGGGAGCTAATAAATCAATCAAGTTATCAATGGTACCTATCTTCTCTATTTCCAATGAGATGGGTGAACTAGTGGCAACACTGGAAGATGCCTCCATCTTGTTCTTCAAGTCCAATTACTGCTTCTTTGTGATTCCTACATTCGGAGTAATTTCTTCCACTATCTTGCTGACTTTCCTCTTTCTTATTAATTTCTCTTATTCTTCTCTAACTTTTTCATATTTTTCTCTATATGTACCCGATCTTTCTTGAGTGGGATCCTTTTCTACTACTAATACATGTTCTACTTGCATAGATAGTACTTCAACACTTACCTCATATACCATAGGATAACACCATTTTGTTCTAGGATCAACTGCCTCGAAATAGACACAATCAGTTTCAACCATGAAACAGATGGTGTCCTCATATTCTTCTACTAGGCTTTCAGGAATTCTATATCTTTCTTTCATCTACCTCTACAAGATCTTAATCATGCCAAAAATTTCTCCATCGATCCAATCCTTTTTGTACCTTCTATAATACTCCAAGATTTGTAGACCAGTGGATTCATTGTCTTTCCATGCTCTAGGATGCATACCAAGAAAATTGTGAATAATATGAAGGTACATGTGAATTAGTAGTGACCCAAACCTAAATGCCTTGGATTTGTCCTTCTTAATGACCTTAACATTTTCCAAAAACTGTTGTGCCAGAACTTCACAAAGGTTATACTATTTGTTTTCTTTAACCATTCTGTAAGCCATCATGACAACTCTAGCTAATATAGAATTATGTGTGGAATTGTGGAACAACTTGTAGCCAATAAGCATTGCTACCAATCTAACATCTTGAAGGTATATATCATTTACAATCATAGCCCTCTTGTCCCATTTGGAGTGTGTGATGGTTTCAGCATCTTTTCTTAGATTTTTCTCACTAACAGGTAGGGCTCCTTCATTGTCAAGCCCTGTGATATTATGAATCAGCTGAGCACATATCTTTACTGGTTGATCTCCTATCCATAGGAACTGGTCATGAACTCTACTCAGAATGATCTTGAACCATTCAACTTCTATGAATTCAGTGAGACGGGTTAACTTGAGTATTGATAGGTCTTTCAAATGTTTGAATTCATCTATCAAAGACCCATTCACATCTATCATACCATTCAACTCATAGAAGATGTTGACCTCCCTAATAATCTCATACTTGTAGTGCATGTATGCCCTAATATCCTCTATGTGCAACACACCTATAGGGGTTTGGGAAAACATCCCTTATGGATCATCCTCACAGGATTTGTATGGATGACTTTTGAACTTATAGCTAGGTCTATCTACCACATCATTGATTACTAGTGCATCCATGAATTTTAAAGAGATTAGTTCTAAATACCTTAAATGTGCACAAATCTGATGCTTTTCTTTACACGAGCACAAAATTTCTCTGCTAGATTACTATTTTTCCTTCACACTTTTTCTCTTCTTAGTCATTGATCAAAACGTGGTAGAAAAATGAGGTCTGTCAAGTCTTTTATTCATTGCAAGTTAAGTGTGTGCATTAAACATGGATAGCTCAACTTCGTATGTCATCCAGTCAATGCAAAACTTGCGAACATAGAAGATGAATCTTCAACTATTGTGATCTCATCCATAGATTCAAGGATATTTGTACATATCATATATAAGCTTGCACAAGCTTATTCCACTTACATAGGGGCTGGATATTTTCTATTGTCTTCATCCACTACACCCTATGAGGCCATGAGGCCTTCTAGGCTGATGCGTCAAAGAATTCATCATGCAAAGACACAGCATCACAAGCTATCTCTCCCTAAACCACTACCTTATTTAGAACTTTTACTTGCCAAATTTTTTCATTCTCTTCTTTCTTGTTTTCACCCATGGAATCATTTAGGCTTTTACCACTGTCACTGATATTCTTCCTTCTAACTATAGGTGGTGGAGTTTTAGGTTCATTGAATCTTCTTGGTCCTCTTTTGTTGTTATCTCTATTATATCTACAAAACTTCACAATGTGACCTGGCTTATTACATTTGTAACATATGGGTGGTCCTCTTTTGTCTTGACTAGTCTGCAACTTACAGTACCTTGCTATGTGTCCAAAGTTATTACATTTCTGACATGTAATCTTGGCTACAATTTCTTCTATAATATAGTCTTGCTTATACTTGGATTGATCAGATTTTCTACAATCTGCCTTTTTGTGTACATACTCATAGCAATTAAAACAATAGCTAGTAAAGGGTTTAGAATTATCATTACTTTTATAGTCTCTTTTCATGTGACCAACTTTGTTTCATCCAAAGCATCTACCTCTGAAGGGTCTGAATTATTCTCTATAATCTTCATTTGTAGGTCTTTCATTTGGAATAGATTTTTCCTCATTCTTGGCTTCATTTGGTTCTTCTTGAGTTTTTGAACTTCCAGCTTCATTGGGTCCACTTATCTTACCTTTAGTTCTTTGTTCATTATTCTTTTCATTTCTTATCTGTAACTCCTCAATGAGTAGTCTGGCTTGAGTGAGTTCACCTTTGATGATCTAATTGTAGTTATCCAACTCTTGATATTTATCTTTGTAATGGTCAAGTTCAGTCTTCATATTATTTATCTAAAGGTTGGCTTGTTTTAGTGACTCTTCAACTTTATTTCTTTCATCCTTCTCATTTCTAATCTCCTTGATCATCAAGAGATTGATTTGTTCTTTTTCTTGCTCTAGCATCTTTACTTTGTCTGATGTGTCATTTTCAGAACTTTCTTTGATTTTCTCCATAAGGTCTTGTCTCTGATCTTTTACAGTCACAAGTTGTTATTTAAGTTTCCTCATGAAACCTTCTGCTCTTCTCAATTTTAATTTTAGTTCCCCATTTTTAGCTTTCATCTTATCCAAATCCTCAAGTGCAACTTCAAAGTTTACTTGAAAGTCTTTTGAATCCATTTTGATCTCCCTTAAGCTGTTAAGCTTTCTCTCAAAGGGCCAATAGCTCTGATACCAATTGTTAGGATTAGGTAATACTGAGAGGGGGGGTAAATCATTATTATAGAACTTTTTTTTCAACTTTAAACAATTATAAATAATCCTAAGTAATGCAGAAATGAAAAGAACATATAAGCATAACACATTACTCATGGCACAATGATTTGTTCTCTAGGAAACCTTGATTAAAGGGAAAACCCTAGTGGGGATGGTACCCACAAATATGTACTAAAGTATAATGTCCCTATTAAGATATCTAGCCCTATTAGGAGCTAATTGTTACATAGTACATTTCCTTGTTAGAGGATTACAAAAACCCTGTTAGGGGCATACAAAACACCTAGTTAAAGGTGGTGAGCACACTGCTCTTACAATCAATATTGTCCCAAAATAGTTCACAAAAGGGGAACAATACAAGCACTTATCTTTCTTAGATAGTTCCAGTTATAGCTCTACCTCCTACTGATTTTGTATCTGAATTCTGCTATACTTTTTGCAAATATTTCATCAATCATCCATATGCTTTTCTTTCATAAGAGTAATCTATATTTATACAAAATTAGCCTTCCACTCGGCTCCACAAATGTCATACAAAACATAATAGAAACTTGTGCAAATGATATGTATGGAGTCGGCACTCTTATATTACCAAAGAGTTAGCACTATACTTTATTTACATGACTTAGCACATTATCATATCCATTATGCTTTCCTTAATCTTCGCATCTATTCATGTACCCTGATATATTGTTTTACTATCTTCGCATACGTTCCAAACAATGTATCTCATACACGAGCTATCCAAAACTCATGCAATATTAATTGAAGCATGTACATATCCAAAAATACCTTCACTTAACTTCACAAGCCATAATACCTTGTATGTCTTCATCACTATCCAAAATTATGGCACTCTATCCTGTCTTCCTGATTCTAGACTTAGTCATTTTCATGACTATGAGTCCAGTGGCAATCTCAACAACATGCGATCATACTATCATAAGTGTTGCCATAAATGAAAACCCTTAAAAGATTGATGCAGGAGCAGCCTGGGTGTAAGAGCAATCTTGCATCACCCAAAAATATTTCTATTTTTATATTCAATAAGGGCTATCTTAGTGCAGAGCTGCTATTTATGGAAAGTTACTATTTTTGGTAATTTTTGCATGTGCTCAGAATGATCTGATTTCTTTCTTGGAGGTTCATTTTTGTCATGTAAGTCTGCCAGTAAAGTTTCATTGCCAGATCAAGTGTATATTGGAAGATATTGAAAATTTTCGGTATTGGCAGCAGGGTACAGAAACTTTGAACTCAGTTTTGAAGGCTTTAGAGGCCCCGGATGAGGTCAAAAATTTGGGTGACGGGCGCTTGCACTGGTCAAGCCTGTAGAGCGCTTTGTGGCATTTCCAAAATGGGGTTATAATAGCCGATCGGGTCAACTGGTGATGACTTATGGTCTTCGGAAGTTGGGCCACCCGAAATGGCGAAAAATAATTTTCTTCAAAATTTTTGTTCAGGTTTCAAAGGTTATCTTGAGCCGACTATGATGTAATAAAATGTAAAATAAAATAATTCTAAGTTTGGTCGGCCTTATTGGCTAAAATTCTGGAACCTTCCCAGGCGGTGGAAAATTGCCTATATAAGGAAGGTTGTATTATTGTCTTAGGCAGTTCAGAATAGTTCTGGGCAGTAGATCTGGGTAATAGCTCGAGGCTTTGTCCTACAGAATATTGTAAGGGAATGCCCATGTGGCTTTGCATATTGTAATTCTGAAAGTTTGTAATTCCACATTTGTGGAGATAATAAGAAGCCAATTTTCTGTTCTTGCATATTGTTGTTGTTTCTCTATTTCTGTTATGTGTTTGTGGTATTAAGGGGAGCACCCTTCATCAAGTGGTATCAGAGCCAGGTTTTCTTGAGTGTGTAAACAGATCGCTGACTGTGAGGCAGTTTGCACCAGGACCGTGGCTAGGGTTTCAACGCGCATCGCGAAAATGCCTCCACAAAGGGAACGTGGCGGAAGAGCTGGTGTTGTAACACCTGAGGTTAGAGAGTTGCAGAGACAAGTGCGAGCATTGCAAGAAGAGATTCGTAGAGGAATGAATCTTAATGTCAGAGATGAAAGTGAGGATGAAGCTGAAGAAGAATATCAAGAAGGAGAAGTTGAAATTGTGAACCAGGAGGAAGAAAAACTTTTTCGGGCGATTTCCAAGATTGGGAAAAGACCTAAGGTTGAGGTTCCTACATTTTCTAGAAATCTTAACCCAGAGGAATTGATCGACTGGATCAATGAATGTGAGGAATATTTTGAGTATGAAGATGTTGAAGATCCTGATAGGGTCAAATTTGCGAAGGCCAGATTGAAAGGTCATGGGAAGATCTGGTGGCAAGAAATTCAATTGGAGCGAAATAGAAGAGGGAAAGATAAAATCACAAGATGGGATCGGATGGTGGATAAATTGAAGCGATAGTTCATTCCTGTTGATTATGAGCTTGACCTACTAAAGAAAATGCAGAGTTTGAAGCAAGCAGGAAGATCTGTTCAGAAGTATACAGAGGAGTTCTATCGACTTCTCATCAGAACAGGCCATGCAGAAGCTGATAAGGAGAAAGTTGCCCGATACCTTAATGGGTTAAGGCCAAGCATCCAGGAGGAGCTGAATCTGGTTTGAATGAACAGTATTGAAGAGGCATACCAATTTGCCCTAAAAGTAGAGGAAAAGCTGAACAAGAAGTTCGAGAGCAGACAAAATGGAAGAGGTCGCGGTGGACGATCTGGTGGACGATCATATGGTGGCCGAAATGAAGATCCAAAAAAGAAGGATGAGGCCAGTAGCAGTCAGAATCAGCAAGGAAATAATTCCAATCGCTTCCAGGATCAGAATAATAGAGATCAGAGAGGAAGAGGAAGAGGACAAGGATCTGGAAGAGGTGGCTTCCGTGGAACATGTTTTCACTGTGGAGAAGAAGGTCATAGGGCATTTGAATGTCCTCAGTGCCAAGGCAGAACAGACAGGAGAAATGAAGGCCAGGCCAGAGTTGCACATGTAGATGAAGATGCCAGATCATCAAATTCTGAAGATGCTGAAAGAGGAGAAACGTTGATTAACAGAAGAGTCCTGTTGAGTGGTGAGAATGAACCTGAGCAAAGGAGGAGCTTGTTTCGCACTAGGTGCAAGTGTGAAGGTAAATGTTGTGATGTGATTATTGATAGTGGAAGCACTGACAATTTGGTGTCAGAAGAGATGGTGACAAAGTTGAAGCTCAAGAGACAGAAACACCCACATCCATATCGGATTGCTTGGGTACAGGATGACCACAAGGTCATGGTCAATGAACAATGTCTGGTGAAGTTCAAGATTGGCGGATACCAAGATGAGGTATTGTGTGATATCATATCTATGGATGCATGTCATATGTTGTTGGGTAGACCATGGTAGTTTGATAGATGTGTTGTACATGATGGTCGTGCGAATACCTATTCCCTGACAAAAGATGGAGTGCGGCATAAGCTAAAACCATTGAAGGAGACCGAAGAAAAGGTATGTGGTAGTGCAAGGATAACTTTTGTTGATGGAAGAAATTTCCTAGATGGTATGAGGCATGAGCATGTATGTTTTGCTTTGATTCCAAAAGCTGGTAAAGAGAAAGTAGAAGATGTTCCTATAGAATTTGCAGATTTGTTGAATGAGTTTCAGGAGATTGTATCCGATAACGTGCCTGATGGATTACCACCAGTTAGGAAGATCATTCATCAGATGGACTTGATCCCAGGAGTGAGTTTTCCGAATAAGGCAGCACACAGAATGACACCTGCAGAAAGTGAGGAGTTGAACAGACAAGTACATGAACTGTTACAAAAGGGGTTGATTCTAGAGATTCTGAGTCCCTGTGCTGTACCAGCGGTATTAGCACCAAAGAAAAATGGAGAGTGGAGGATGTGTACAGATTCTAGGGCAATAAACAAGATCACAATCAAGTACAGGTTTCCATTGCCACAAATGGATGATATTATGGACTGTTTGAGTGGAGCTGTGTATTTTTCAAAGATAGATCTAAAAAGTGGATATCATCAGATTCGGATAAGAGAAGGAGATGAATGGAAGACTACCTTCAAGACAAAGGAAGGACTATATGAGTGGTTAGTTATGCCTTTTGGGCTAACCAATGCACCGAGCACTTTCATGCGGCTCATGAACGAGGTTCTGAAAGAATTTCTGGCTAAGTTTGTCATTGTTTACCTAGATGATATTTTGATTTTTAGCAAGACATTGGAGGAACATATGATGCATATTCATATGGTATTTGAGAAGTTGAGAAAAGAGAAATTGTTGATTAATTTGAAGAAGTGCATTTTTGTGAAGAAAGAGTTGGTGTATTTGGGATTTGTAGTTTCAGCAGAAGGTCTAAAAATGGACCCAGAGAAGGTACAGGCTATCCTTGAATGGCCTACTCCAAGGAGTGCTACTGAGGTAAGATCTTTTCATGGTCTAGCTAGCTTTTACAGAAAGTTTATCAGAAATTTTAGCAGTATTTGTGGACCCTTGACTGAAACAATGAGAGGGGATAGAAAAGAGTTTAAGTGGACTAATGGGGCAGAAAAAAGTTTTCAATTGTTGAAACAAAAAGTTACAGAATAACCCATTTTAGCACTTCCAGATTTTAATAAGGTGTTTCAAGTAGATTGTGATGCTAGTGGTACTGCAATAGGAGCTGTTATGAGCCAAGAAGGTAAACCTGTTGCTTATTTCAGTGAGAAGTTAAATGATGCCAAGAGGAAATATTCTATTTATGATCAGGAATTTTATGCTATAGTTCAGGCATTAAAGAAGTGGAGACATTATCTGCTTCCTAAGGAGTTTGTTTTGTATACTGATCATCAAGCTTTGCAATATTTGAATAGTCAAGGAAAATTGAATCAAAGGCATTTGAAATGGGTTGAGTTTTTGCAGAGTTATACATTTGTTTTGAAACACAGGAGTGGAAAGTCTAATAGGGTTTCAGATGCTCTTAGCAGAAGGCAACTATTGCTGACAGAAATGCAGATTGAAGTGGTTGGGTTCAAGGAACTCAAGAATTTGTATCCAGAGGATCCTGATTTTGGTGAAGCTTGGAAAGCTTGTACAGAACCTGTTACTCTAGACAGGACGAAATGGTTGGATTTCATCATCCAGGATGATATGCTATTTAGAGGGAGTCAGTTGTGCATTCCACGAAGTTCTATGAGGGAGAATCTCATCAAGGAGAAGCATAGCGGAGGATTGGCTGGACATTTTGGTCGTGATAAAACCCTTGGTTTGGTTAGTGAAAATTATTATTGGCCACAGTTGCAGCAAGATGTGAAGAAGTTTGTATAGAGTTGCAGAGTATGTCAAATGGTGAAAGGAGTGAAGCAGAATATAGGGTTGTACCAGCCATTGCCTATACCAGAGAAGCCTTGGGAGGATATCAGTATGGACTTTGTTCTTGGTTTACCGAGGACACAGCGGGGACATGATTCAATTTTTGTAGTAGTTGACAGATTTTCGAAGATGGCACATTTCATTCCCTGCAAGAAGACTAATGATGTTGTTCATGTAGCCGAATTGTTTTTCAGAGAAGTAGTGAGACTTCATGGTCTGCCAAAGACCATAATTTCAGATCGGGACACTAAGTTTGTTGGATATTTTTGGCGTACATTGTGGAAGAAGTTGAAGACAGATTTGAAGTTCAGTTCATCACATCACCCACAGACTGATGGACAGACAGAGGTGGTGAATAGGAGTTTGGGAAATCTACTGAGATGTTTGGTTGGGGATAAGCCAACAGGATGGGATTTGATTTTACCACAGGTAGAATTTGCATACAATAATTTTGTCAACAGGAGCACTAGTAAATCACCATTCCAGATTATATATGGAAGTAGTCCAAGAAATGCATCTGAGTTGAGAAAGATAAGTAAAGGAGAAATAAGTAGTGCTGAGGCTGAGGATTTTGCAGAACATTTGAAGAACATCCATGGGGAGGTGAGGAAGCACATTACCAAGATGAACGCACAGTATAAGGCTAAGGTAGATGAGAAAAGGTGGTATAAGGAATTTTAGGTTGGTGATGAAGTCATGGTTCATTTGCGGAAGGAGCAGTTTCCAGTTGGTACATATAACAAGCTGAAAATGAAGAAGTTTGGACCATGTAAGATATTGAAGAAGCATGATTCAGGAAATGCATATGAGGTAGAATTGCCTAGTGAGCTGAATATTTCACCAGTGTTTAAAATTTTAGATTTGACAGAGTATCATGAAGGAGGTGTTGAAGATGAGGTTGCAGCAGCACAGTGGAATATTCCAGCAACCAGTTCAGATATCAAGGAGATTGAAGACATACTGGACAGCCGTGTTGGCAGAAGCACAAGGAACAGGACATATGAAGAGTATTTGGTCAAATGGAAAGGATGACCTATTGAAGATTCCTCATGGCTAACAAAGGAGGAGGTTAACCATCTTGGTTTTCCTCTGCACACCTGAGTCGTGACAGGGTCACTTCTCAAATTACCTTGGGTGTCTGATGCAGGAGCATCCTGGGTGTAAGAGCAATCTTGCATCACCCAAAAATATTTCTGTTTTTATATTCAATAAGGGCTATCTTAGTGCAGAGCTGCTATTTATGGAAAGTTACTATTTTTGGTAATTTTTGCATGTGCTCAGAATGATCTGATTTCTTTCTTGGAGGTTCATTTTTGTCATGTAAGTCTGCCAGTAAAGTTTCATTGCCAGATCAAGTGTATATTGGAAGATATTGAAGATTTTCGGTATTGGCAGCAGGGTACAGAAACTTTGAACTCAGTTTTGAAGGCTTTAGAGGCCCCGGATGAGGTCAAAAATTTGGGTGACAGGCGCTTGCTCCAATCAAGCCTGTAGAGCACTTTGTGGCATTTCCGAAATGGGGTTATAATAGCCGATCGGGTCAACTGGTGATGACTTATGGTCTTCGGAAGTTGGGCCACCCGAAATGGCGAAAAATAATTTTCTTCAAAATTTTTGTTCGGGTTTCAAAGGTTATCTTGAGCCGACTATGATGTAATAAAATGTAAAATAAAATAATTCTAAGTTTGGTCGGCCTTATTGGCTAAAATTCTGGAACCTTCCCAGGCGGTGGAAAATTGCCTATATAAGGAAGGCTGTATTATTGTCTTAGGCAGTTCAGAATAGTTCTGGGCAGTAGATCTGGGTAATAGCTCGAGGCTTTGTCCTACAGAATATTGTAAGGGAATGCCCATTTGGCTTTGCATATTGTAATTCTGAAAGTTTGTAATTCCACATTTGTGGAGATAATAAGAAGCCAATTTTCTGTTCTTGCATATTGTTGTTGTTTCTCTATTTCTGTTATGTGTTTGTGGTATTAAGGGGAGCACCCTTCATCAAAGATATTGAGTACTCCAAAACATCACATGCCAACAAATTCTTGATCATACACATAATATTTCCTTCTAGCATCATTCAACTTTTCACTAAAGAAAGCAATAGGTTTACCTTCTTGACTTAACACATCTCCAATTGCACTTCCACTTGCATCACATTCCACTTGAAATACCTTATTGAAATCAAGCAATGCCAAAATAGGCAATTCAGCAACCTTTTATTTCAGGGTCTCAAAACTTTTATCAGTTCCTTGTGTCCAATTGAATTCTCTTTTATCTCCTCTCATATTCTTAGTCATAGCATTACAAATTGAACTAAAATTCCTTATGAACTTTAATTAAAAACTTTCCAAACCATGAAATGATCTTACCTCACTAGCATTCACAAGTGTAGGAAAATTTAGAATACCTTCAACCTTTTCAAGATCCATCTTCAAACCATCAGCTGAAATTACAAATCCCAAATACACAATCTCCTCTTTCATTAATGAACACTTTTTTAGATTTATCAGCAACATTTCTTCTTTTAATCTTTGCAAAAATTTTCTAACATGAAACAAATGTTCTTCTCTGGTCTTACTGAATATCAGAATATCATCAAGATATACAATCACAAACTTACCTAAGAATTTCTTAAAAATTTCATTCATCAACCTCATAAAAGTACTCGGTGCATTAGTTAAACCAAAAGGCATAACCAACCACTCATACAAACCTTCTTTTTTCTTGAAAGTAGTCTTCCATTCATCACCTTCTCTGATTTTGATCTGATGATACTCACTTTTAAAATCAATCTTTGTGAATACTTTTCTCTAGTCAAACTGTCCATTATGTCATCCATTCTCAGTATAGGAAACCTATACTTCACTGTTATCTGATTGATTTCTCTGGAATCAGTACACATTCACCATTCTCCATTCTTCTTAGGTGCCAATACCATAGGTACTACACAAGGACTCAAACTTTCTCTGATCAAACCTTTCTCTGGCAACTCTTGAATCTGTCGATTCAATTCCTAATTCTTGGTAGGTGTCAACTGATGAGGTGCCTTATTTGATAAACTATCTTGAGGGATTAGATCCATGCAATGATCAATACTTATCTTTGGTGGTAAACCATCAAGTACATTATCATAAATTATATCACTATACTCAGTGAGTAACTTATCAATCTCCTTAGGAACACTATCCTCTATTTTCTTACTCAGTTTGTTAGGAATCACAAAAAAACATACATCATTCTTCTTCAAATCCTTAACAATTTTTTTTCCTTCCATCAAGCAAACTTTCACAGATGTGCAAACATTACTAATAGGTTCTTCCATCAAAGGTAATAATATTTTTTTCTTTCCATTAACCACAATAGTATACTTATGCAATCTCCCATCATATATAGCATATCTATCATATTGCGAAGGTCTGCCCAACAAAATATGACAACAATCCATAGGCATGAAATCACATAATACCTTATCATAGTACTTTCCAATCTTCAAATTCACATAAAATTGTTAACTTACCAAGAGTGTATGTTCATATTTTATCCATGAAATCTGAGAGGGCTTCGGATGTTCTAACCTTTCCAACTACAACTTTGTGACCATGTCCTCAAATGCTAGATTCTCTGAGCTACCACTATCAATGATTACCTTCCAAACTTTGTCAGAAAGTCTACATCTGGTCTTGAAAAAACTTTTCCTTACCGGATCTTCCTTTTTACTTTTATTCCATAGTGATCTTCTTACCATGAAGTTATTTTCCTTCTTAGGTTCATTCAGTGACTCCTCTTGTACCAAAGCATTTCTACTACTCTCAGCCTTCTTACAAGCATGTGTACATTTAAAAGATCTATGTCCCTCTTCTCCACAATTGTAACAAGTTCCTCAGAAATTACCTCTGCTATAACCACCTCGGTAGTTACTACCTCTACCTCTAGATGAACTTTCACCTTTCCACTCGGTCTTGTCTTTGTCCAGATTTATCTTTTCTAGTTCAGATCTACTATTTTCACCATAAGATCTACCTCTTCCTCTAGGGAATCTACCACCTTGACCTCTTTGTCTCTGCTCATGTCTCTTGTTTAATTTCTCATTAGCTTTCAATGCAAATTGAAAAGCCTCTTCAATGTTCTCCAATTTAACCAAACTGATTTCCTCTTGGATGGAAACTCTCAAACCATTCAGGTATCTATCAATTCTTTCCACATCATCCTCATCATGTCCAGATCTGATATCTAATCTATAGAATTCCTTAGTATACTCTTTTACCAAGCTATCTTTCTACCTCAAACTTTCCATTCACCTAACTAGGTTAATCTGATAATCACAAGCTAATAACTTTCCTTTCAATTTATTTACCATCTTATTCCATACTGTGATTTTTTCTTTTCCTTTCTTTTTCTGATCTAATTGTAGATGCTCCCACCACAAGGATGCATGGCCTTTCAATGTTGTATCTACAATTTTTACCTTCTTCTCCTCAAATACATTTTCATACTCAAAATACTTTTCCATCTCGGTGATCCAATCTATCAATTCATTAGAATCCAATTTTCCACTATACTTAGGAGGATTAAAATGTGGTGTTGACTTCAAACTTGTCAAAGCCTTCAAGAATATTTCCTCACCCTGATCCATCACAGGTGCAAGTTCTGTTTCACCTTCTTCCACTTCAATTTCATCATCACTAACATCTTCAAGATGACTGCCTCTTCTCTGGGTTGTTTCAATATCTTTTAATCTAGCAGCAAGTTGTTTCAACATGCCTTCCAATCCTAGATCTTCTTCTCACCCCCCACAAACCATCTTGAAAACCCTCTGCAATTACAGGTCAGATCGCAATCTTCCACCCCACAATAATTCAACTAGGGTTTTGCAAAAAGGAACCTACAAACCTAGATATGCAGACCTAGATCTAGATCTCACCTCGCTCTAATACCACTTGATTAAAGGGTAGGGACCTAAGGGACCAACCAATGGAACACCCTTAAGATCCAGCCTACTCAACAACATGCAGAAGCAAAAACAACAAGACTAGTGAGAGAGAGAGAATGCAGAACTTCTTTATTATCTTCATTCAAATTGATTCATACATGTTGAGCTATAAGGCCTTCCCAGTTATAGCCAAATATTATAATGAATTACAAAATTCCTCCAACATATGAGGATCTACCAACAATCTTGATTCTACTATCTTCTATCTTCTATCAAAAACTGACTCCTAAACTCTAACCAAACAACTATACTTATACAAGATGCTACCAAACTGAGTCAACCTTCAGATCCATAATCAATGGAAGAAATGATCAAATATGGGACCACACACTTCCCAATGATGGATACCAGCATTAAATCTATGACCCATAATCAATGCACAATTTGGCCTCAACAGAAACTTAAAATAAACTACTTTTTGGTGACACAGGAAATTCAAGGACCCGAGATGCTTCTGCATCAATTAGATTTGTTAGAACAAGAGACAATAGAAATTTATATTTGAAAGGTGAAACTGATGACAAGATTCTTATTACTTAAATTTTTTTGATGATATCATATTTGGAGGACATGATAATCTATGCAAATCATTTGCTGATGAAATGAGAACGGAATTTGAAATGTCAATGTTTAGAGAGATTAAATTCTTTCTTAGTTTCCAAATTATACAACAATGTGAAGGGATATTTGAATGACAAAATCAAAATATATCAAAGAAGTGTTCAAGACCTTTGGAATGGAAGATTCAAAACTAGTAGGTACACTGATGGTCATAGGATGAAAATTAACAAAGGATGATCAGTCAGCCGAGGTAAATCAAACACTATACAGATCAATGATTGGAAATCTGATGTATGTTGTACATAGAAGACCAGATATTGCACATGTAGTTGGGATTGTAGCAATATTTTCTACTAATCCTAAGGAATCACATGATTTTTGTTAAGAGGATTCTGAGATACTTAAAAAACATAGAGAATTATGGTTTATGGTACAAGAAAGAGGGCAATTTTGAACTACAAGTTTACACTGATGCAGATTGGGCTGGAAATATTAATGATTGGAAGAGCACTACCGGTGGAGAATTATTTTTCGGAGAAATATTAGTTACTTGGATAAGCAAGAAACAAGCATGTATTTATTAGTCTACTATCGAAGTAGACTATGTTGCTACTGGTGCTAATTGTTCAAACATTGCATGGATAAAATAACTTTTGAAAGGGATGAATGAAGACATCACTGATCCAGTGATAATATATTGTGACAACACAAGTGCTATAAAAATTTCTAAGAATCCAATGATGCATGCAAAGACAAATCACATATCTATAAAGTATCACTACTTGTGGGAACAAGTACAAGAAAATTAAGTGAAACTAGAGTTTGTGAAATCAAAAGAACAACTTGCAGAAGTATTTACCAAACCCTTACCTAAGGATACATTTGAGTAACTGAGGACTAGACTAGGGGTCCATCCCCTGTCTATCGATCACTAAGGTGATCAAGAGGTTTCACCAACCTATACATTATCAAAATATCAAATGATGTTGATGCATATTGTTCACACTTTAGGCTTCATAAGGTTGTGAAAGCTGGAACAGAGAACATTGTATATTGGTACATGAAGGTACTTGATCTAAATCAAATACCAGAGATAATATTTTGGCAACTATAGAGTTGTTTATTCTTTTCAGAATTTTTGTCAAAGGGAAAGAAGGAATCAATAAAATATCTATCCATTGGGAGAGAAGAATCAGAGAAAAGAAGATCAAATCTGTAGGGAGAGTTTGCATTAAATGTTGTGTAGTGATAAAACATATTAAATGAA
The DNA here is from genome assembly GCA_027943335.1 of Chamaecyparis obtusa. Classification (NCBI taxonomy): domain Eukaryota; kingdom Viridiplantae; phylum Streptophyta; class Pinopsida; order Cupressales; family Cupressaceae; genus Chamaecyparis; species Chamaecyparis obtusa. The sequence goes on along the minus strand of BSBK01008174.1, from coordinate 42,645 downwards.
CAAGCTAGGGAGAGCTTACCGAGCTACAACATTTATCTATAGAGTTATAGTACAAATGTTTGGTATTCTATGGCATATTTCATATTTGTGTTACCATCAATGCCAAAGGGAGAGATTGATAGGAGAGATTGATGACCTATAACTGATTGAATATCTTGAAGAATGAATAGACAAGTAAAAGATAGTGATTAGAGATCACTGAGCTACTAAATTGATATGTAAGCAATTAAATCAGTCAATGTATTATCATTGATGTCAACTAGTTTTGACTGTACTTATCATGATAGTTACAAAGATCTGAAGAAGAAAAATGGTAAAGGAATGAGATATCTACATGAAGATGAGATGGATATGAAAGATATGACTATGGTATACATTGGGTAACTTATTGATGAGTCTATGGCATCATGTCATTAACTTTATTGTATTACATGATTTTTTTATGTATTTAAGATCAGAACTAACCAAGTTTATGTGGTCAGTAATTAAAGATTTTTGTATACACCAAGCTAGTGTAGTGTATACTGAGTACAGCATTCACTGACACATTTTGTATTGACCGAGTGAAAGAAACAAATAAAGTTTATAACAGCTGACTGAATTGAATCATATGAAGAAGAATGAAATTTTTTTTAGACACAATTGCCGAGGAAGCTTGAAGCGAAAAAAGGAACGATGGAGATTAAGAGGAAAAATCCAACGGATGATAAGAAAATGGTTTATGAAGTCTATTTAAAGAGAAAAGAGATTCATTATTGAGTCTAGAGCTTATTGACAAATGCAAGAGAATTCACATAAAAGGACTATTTTCATGCACTGTTGATCAAACTAGTTACAGACACAACTAAGTTGAACTGCAGGCATTACCGAGTGTCAAGGAATTATTCACCGAGTTGAACAAGTTGGAGGATATGAAGGATTGAATTGAATATTGATCAGAGGAGGTATTTTGAGCTTAGGATAGAATTGAAAATCTACAAATTTTATTTATATTTGAATCAGATCATTACTATATCAGTTTAACCATTTTTACAGCAAAATCTCTTAACCGACTGGACTTAACAGTCTTTTTTGTATTTCAATATGGCATTCAATGAATGTTTTTGGTTTTCTTGTTGACCCCATAGTGAACGTTGGTCAAGGGAGAACTATTAGTGATAAATCCTCTAACTAGGTCACACCTTATAGTATGTTTTGTAACCTTTGATAGGGTTGGCTCCTAACCAAGCTCACTTCAGAAGAGTGAATTATTTTGGGTTACCGGTCCCAAGTGGTTTTTCCCCTAACAGGGTTTCCATGTTAAAAATCTATGTGTTATGTGTATTTGATGTGATTGGATTATTATTTTACTTTACACATCACATAACTAGTCATATCGGTAAACACAGTATTGAATTGATTGTCAATCAGTATATGAAGAGAAAGTTATTTTTGATAGCTTACTAAGTTGATAATTTGTTTGAAAAGTTTGAATATATACATCTGGGAGATTTAGGACTATAGGATAACTATAAATAACTAATTCATCCCCCCTCTCAGTTATCTAATAGTGGTGATAGCTCAAATAGGTGTATGATTTCCCCCATGATATAGATGAAAACCAAGAACAAGACTAAGACCGGCTCCAGTCCATGATTTCATAAGGAGACAAAAAGAGAGATGGATGCAAAGAGGCTGATGGAAGCATGAGAGATTAGTCACACATTGATTACAAGTGACACCTATTTTCCAGGTTTTCACCACTTGGGATTATTTTACTTTTTCTACCAAGGTGCTTGTTTCCAAGTTTTCACCAAGGCACTTTTTTTTTTCTTTTTCTGATTTTATTTTTTTTTGGATACATCAAGGTGAGTGTTTCTAGGTTTTCACCATGATGATCATTTTTTAGGACATTATATGCTTTTTAGGATCATAAATTATTGTACAAAATGCAGAATATCTAGTTATAGAATCATTTCAAGTGGAGTGTTGAGAGGCTCTCTGAGAACATTGCCTTCTAGAGTAGCCAACTAATTAGATCTAGAACCAAATGCTACAGTAATGACAAAAGGACCCATCCAGTTAGGTTCAAATTTTCCTTTCAGTTCTCGATGCTACTGATTCTTTGGGTCCTCTCTCAAAAAGAGATCACCAACTTGAAATTATCAATGACAAACCTTCTTGTTGTAGCCTTTAGACATTCACTTTTGATAGACCCTTAGATGGTCAAATGTTTCTTTTATACATTCATCTAGTAGTTATAGTTCTTGAAGTCGATAAATTCTATAATCATCATATCTGATAAGCCCATGTAGTGATACCCTAAGTGAAAGTATCTCGACTTATATTGGTAGGATTTCTTCAGAATCATAAACCAATGAAAATGGTTTCACCTCAATAGGTTTTTTGATGCTTGTTTTGTAGGCCCATAGAGATGGATTAGTCTACAAATTCCAATCTCTCCTTGACTTGTTAATTGTTCGGTGTAGGATTTTCAAGATTTTTTTGTTTGTGGCTTCTTTTTTTCCATTCTCCTGAGGGTAGTAGATAGAGGAGGAATGATGTGTAATGTGAAATTCTATGTAGAGATCATCAATGTCATTATTCTTTAACTAGACTCCATTATCTATAATAATCAAGGAGGGGAATCCATACTTGTAGATGATGTAGTTAAGGATAAACATGGCTACCTATTTTCCTGATACTTTTATAAGGGGTACCACTTCAAACCATTTGATAAATTATTTAGTAGTCGTTATGATCATCTTATGTCCATTGGAGGATGAAGGGTAAATATAGCCCATAAGATCAAAATCCAATTGTTGAAACATTTAGTGAGTGATGAAAGGTAGCAAATCTCAAGTAGGAGCATGAATCAAATTCCCACAAAACTGATAATTCTGACATTTTTTAGCAAATTGAACAGCGTCCTTTTCCATAGTGGTCCACTAATAACCTTCTCTAAGAATCATTTTCACTAAAGACAAACCACTTGAGTGTGCCAAAGATACCCTCATGAACTTCCCTAAGTGCTATCTTAGACTCCTCACACTCTAAACACCTAAGAAGTGTATTGTCAAGATTTCTCCTAAACAAGTCATTTGTCATGATGAGATATTGGGAGGAAATTCAGATGAGATTCTATTTTTTGTTCTGGGATAGAGAGTCAAGTATGCTTTGGTCTTTTAGGTAAGCATATATTTATCTATATCAGGAAGTATCAGAAGCAACGATGGAGGAGACAATTTGGGAATCAAGCATGTCATAAGAAGGAAATGGAAGATCTTCCACTAGAAAGTCATATAAGAATTGGTGTTCTTCAAGTTGTAGCATTGAGGCTAAGATAGCCATGAATCTATTTCTCTTTTCTCATTATGTGGTAACTACTGGAAGGTAATGAACACAAAGTATTTCTTTAAATTATCATCTAGGCATTTATATGGCAAGAGTTTTTCATCTTGAGTTTGATATTCATCAGTGACTTGGTTGATCACTAGCTGAGAGTCATCACAGATGTGAAGCTCTTCAATCTTCCATTCGATGGCTAGTTTGAGTCCATTATCTAACCCTTCATATTCTGCCACATTGTTTGTGCATAGGAAGATCTTCTTTTAAGCTTTAGGGATTTTGCAACCTTGTGGGGAGATTAACAAAACTCCAACACCTACACCTTGTTGCATAAATGAACCATCAAAGTACATTTTCCAAGGATGTTGCATCAAGTGTAGAATAGATTCATCAGGAAAATCTACCACAATAGGTCATGTGTCTTGTAATGGTGTGTCTTCTAGTTGGTTGGCCAATGCCTACCCCTTGATTTCCTTTTGGTCAACATATATGATATCAAACTCATTAAGGATCATAACCCATTTAGCTAGTCATCTAGTTAATGTTTCCTTTCTCAATAAGTGCTTGAGAGGATCAATTTTAGCTATCATCTATGTAGAGTAAGCTAACATATAGTGCCTAAACTTATGAGAAGCAAACACTACTGCTAGACAATATTTTTCAATCACTGTATAGTTGAGCTCATAAGAGACTAGTGTTTTTTTGTTGTACTAGATGGTTCTCTCATGTCCTTGATCATCATATTGCACAAGCAATGCTCCTAAAGAAGAATTAGTAGCTAATATGTAGAGAAATAGGGGATTATTGGCAGTATGACCCATTAATACTAGAGGATTAGTCAGGTACTCTTTAATTTGTTGGAAAAAATTCTCACAATACTTGTTCCACTTAAATGTGACATCTTTATGCAAAGTCTTAGTAAAGGGTTGTGCCTTGTCAGCTAACTTTGAGATAAATATCCTAATGGATTATAGCTTCCCTTGCAATGCCCTCATTTGACTGATATTTTATGGGGGTTTCATTTTCATTAGTGCCTTGACCTTTGTTGGATCTACTTCAGTTTCTCTTGCCAAAAAAATGTAACAAAGATGTTTACCAGAAGTAACCCCAAAAGAGCACTTCTTTGGATTGAGCCTTAATTTGAATTGCTCCATTCTGGTGAGGATTATTTCTAAATCAAAGAGGTGCATATCTCTAGTGGAAGATTTAGCTAGTGTATCATCCACATATTCTTCCATGTTTCTATGCATCATATCATGAAATATAGTTGTCATTGTACGTTGGTATGTTGCACCAACATTCTTTAGACCAAAGGGCATGAAATTCTAGTAGAAAGTTCCCCATGCACATGTATATGTTGTATTTTCCTGATCTTTAGGTGTAATGTGAATTTGGTTGTATCTCGATAATTCATCCATTAAGGAATACATTTGGTAACCAGTAGTGAGATCCACTATCATGTCGATGTTACACAATGAAAAATCATCCTTAGGGAAATCCTTGTTTAGATCTATGAAGTCTACACAGATGCGTATTGATTTGTCAGCTTTGGATACAGGAACAATGTTAAATATCCATTCAACATAATCTATGGCTTGAATAAATGTGGCCTTGAGTAGCTTTTTGAGCTCAACTTTAACCATTAATGTGTTATGTGGGTCTATTTTTCTTAGCTTTTGTTTTACTAGTTTAATGCCTAGAGAATGGATAAATGATGCATGGTAAGGTTTGTATCTAATCCTGGTATATCAGAATAAGACCATACAAATTTAATAGTCTTTTTAGTGAAGAACTAGATGAATTTATGCTTCTCTTCTTCAGAGATAGATTGTGTCAGATGTATGATTTGGGGATTTTTTGGTTGTGCCCAAATTTACCTACTATGTAGGCTCTATAAGAATTGATGATCGCTACTAGAAATTTTTGGGGAGAATATCAAGAATCTCACTTGTAGGTTCCTTATAGTGGTTTTCACCATTGGGTATGTCATTTATTTTTCTCATTGCACTAGTGGAAGAGTGGAAAGGCTCATCAACATTAAGGTAGCAGGACAAGGTATGGTCATTATAAAAGGACATTAGGTTTACTAGCTCAAAAGTATTCTAGTCTATTATCTCAGGGTGAATGAGGGGTAAAGAACCAATGGGATCAAGTGAAAAGACTCTGATATCATAATCATCATTCATAGATACTAAGGATAAGTCAAGAAAGTTATCCTCCCTAGAATTTTCTTGAGTGTGACTCATTGAGGGATCACTAGAGGAGTTACAAGAGGTATTTTGTGAATTAACCCGTCATGGTCTAAAATGATGATCAAGATCCCATTCAACTTCCTCTCTGTGATGTAGGACTCTGTACAAAGGAACCATCATGATTAGATAGCATGAACCAAAATTCTAATTGTGATTATGAGGAGGAAGAATTGTAGGAGAATTTTCAGGAGGAGACTCCTCTTCTTCAGAGATAACTTGAGTAGGAGGAATCATAATGAGTTCACTAGGTAGATGTTTTGGATCAGTCTCAAAATATGGTTATGTGTTAGAGCTTCCACCAATCTCAAAAGTAGAAATATAAGCATACTTATAGATCACATCAACCTCTATGTTAATTGTAGCATCATAAAAATGATCTCATTCATATTCATGTGAGTTGGTTCTACTACTAGTAGATCTCCCCAAGTATTGAGCTAGGTTCATGGGTGATTCTTCATCATGACACTCTAGATTAACGACTTGCTCCTCAATCTCATCTAGTTTGAGGTCAGTTGTGTCAAAATGGTTGTCTTATATTTTTACTACTTGAATAGGTGCATGGGCATCTATAGGCTGAGAGAAGTCTCCATAATCTAATAGAGGTAAGACGGGTAGTCTAAGCTCTCTAGTCTCCCTAGATGAGTCAATGAATCTAGGTAGATCAAGGATATGTGAAATGTTGACAAGATGCCCCTAGTTAAGGTTTCATTCCTTGGTAGATCATCCTTGAGTCATTTCATCTCTTGGTGAGGTATTTATCTCATGTTTATTAAGTTGTTCTTCAGGTACCTCCTCTTGATCTATAGGAATATGTAACAGTCTTTTGTAACTTCTAGGGAGAGTATCCTCATCTTCGTCATCAAATTCCCCAATTTTGTCAAACATAGGACGACTTACAGATCAGGGTGAAAACCTTTTCTCATGATAACCACTCAAGTTTTGCCCTTGGATTGAAGAATTCATCATGTATGGGCTTGAGGAGATATTTACCTTTTCCAATATGACTTTTTCTGTCATATCCCATTTTTTGCATAAGCTAATAGCCTACACCATATTTCTTGAGAGAAATATCAGCATACTTCACCTCTTGTTCAGTTTATTCACCTTTATATAGCCATTGTAAAATAGCTTTCTCCTCATTTTCTTGTTTGAGAGGGACTTTTTCTTTAACCATGTTAGTGCCTTCATGAATTGTTAGGGTTAAATTGCTAGTAGGTCAAAATGAGGGAAATGTTTTGTCATAGGATCTAGGTGATATGGGCAAGTTAACCATTGAGAATGAGGCATCCAATTGATACTCTCCCATTCCACTCTCCTTTATACTAAGCTTCATTTGGAAAGCATCCAGTGTTTCTTATCTATAAATTTCAATTTCTTGGTTCCGTAGGGATTTCTTGTTGTGGGGAACCATGCTTTCAGCTTGTTTAAGATATTTACAATTGTATGTTGAATCTGCAAGAATGGTCACCTCAATTCTCTTGTGAGATAATTTAATGTATTGGTGATATGCAGAAGGTATGTCCTACATTTTATGGATCCATGGGTGATCCAAAAGTATGTTGCATGCTAAGGGAAGGTCTAGGACCTAACAGATGGCATCTCTTTGAAAAGGACCTACCTGGATGGGCAAAAAAACCATGCCTTTGGAAGATCGTTCATCTTCATCATATGATTTGATTGTTATTTTCATCAAGGATTGATAGAATATTATGATAAACTAAGATATTTTACCAAGTTAAAAGTACAGATGTTCAAACTTGCACCTCCATCTATCAAAATGCACTTCATCCTATGCTTGTGTATGAGGACTTTGATGTGGAGAGGCTAGTTATGTGAGTGATTGAAAAAAATTTCATCTTCTTCTGAAAAGGTGAGGTAATGAGGAGAAGTGAGATGATTGACCATAGATATGAACTTATCTATGTCTAAGTCCTTAGGAACATTAGCCATGAGGAGGGTTTGATCTAGAATCTCCCTATGAGTAGGAAATATTTTAAGCAGTTCAAGGATTGAAATCTAAGATGACATACATTCGAGCTGATCAACCAGGTTGTAATCACGTGTTGTAGATGAGGTAGTTAATTTTGATGCTTGAGTTGTTACTTATTTGGAAGATGAGGAGGAGGAATGACCAACCCCTCGTAGAGTGACTTTTCCTTGAGAATGGGTTGTTGTGTTAGATGATCTATCCTTAGCCTATCCTTTGATCTTGATAACATTGATAGTATGGTCAGAGGACTCGAGCATGTGGATCACATTGTTAGTGTCAAGGTATGTGTAACTAACTTTATTTTATTTTTCCTTAGATGACTCCCATTTCTTGTATTTGGGAAAAGGCTCCTTGAAGGCCTTATGATCAGTGTTCATTTGAGGGGGATAAATCACAATTATCTCATTATTGATCAGATCCTAGATGAGATATTTAAGATTCATCCAATCATTGGTCTTGTGGCCTTTGTTATGATGATAATTGCAATAGTGGTTTTCATTCCACCACTTAGGCTTTATTTTAGGATCGTATGGTTTAGAATTGTTAGGAAAAGTAATGATCTTGTTGGTTAAAAGTGTCTTCAAGGAATTCTCAATTGATTCTCCAAGAGGAGTGAAATCTCTCTTAGGCCTAGGGATCCATGGACTATCTTTGTTAGCCTCATTTTTAGAGCTTGGTGGGTTGTTCTTATTAGCTTTCACACCTTGGATACTAGTGGATAGGTTGAAGCATGGCTCCTTGGGATTGGTAGAGGTAGATGTAGAGGTCACACCTACGATTCCGTCATTGAAGACATCTTTGATTTTATTCCAAAAAAATTTCTTGTCCTTGTTATGTTGGTTATTGGAAGAGGATTTGTGTTATTTATGTTGAAAATTAATTTTTTCCCTTTCAAACAAGGACATCCTCTATGCATATAGATGATTCAACCAGCTTATCAAACGAAGTATGTGTTTGCATCTACAAGGCATAGTTCATTTTGGGAACCAAAGTTTAGATGCATATATCAATTTTCTCAATCTTTGGAATCTATCAAGAGTATTGAGAAAACATTTTCCACCATCACTGGAGGAATGTGACAAAGGGTTTTCCCACACACTGCCTAGTATTGCATAAATTGAACATAGTAAGAGTATGTGGATATTGTAGGAATATTGCTAGATGAACTAATGAACCATCTCATCAAATTTTTGAATGCAAGGGGCAAGTGAGGTGAACCAACTCATGGCTTGGCCACTGAAACTTTGAGGAAAGAGTCTCATCAAATAGGTATGTTCATGCATAAATTAAATTCTTAGAGCACAAAATTCATGCACATGATCTTGAGGATCCTTATTGTCATCGTACTTGTCATATTTAGGGATCTCCACCTTGGATGGGAAGGGTGGCATGTAAAGATCTTTATCAAAGGGGAAAGGACAAATTTATTCAACCAAATACTTTTTAGAGGGTTGGTCCTTATCCTTCTTTAGTTGTGAAATCTCACAACGTAGATCCTAAAGTTGTTTAGTAAGGGTTGTGAGAGAAGACTCTTCCTCTTTTTTTACTAGGTCATTCACATCAAAGTTATGTGGTAACTTCACACCCATAGAAGCAAGATGCATAAAATAGAAATCTTTATCTTAGCTCATGAAGTCTTGCATTAATTTGTGAAAGTGCTTGTTTTCCTAGCACTTTTGGATTTCTTCTTGTGTGGGTTCTTCATTGTTAGAGGAATCAAAGTCATGTCTTCAGTGGGCACCTAAATCAAATTTTTCCATATTTATGTAATCAAATTTCTTAGCATTAGTAGAAGGGACTGACTAATAATCAGAAGCTTGATGCAAAGGTTCTTTGTGAAAGGATGATCTAGTGGTGTCATAAATGGATTTTCCTCTAGGAATAGTTGTAGCCTTGTAGGAACATCTACGAGTTTTTACTGCATGGAAGATGAGATTGACATACTGATAGTGACAAGGTAACTTAATCTTGCGCTATGAGATTGAGGTAATGGTAGGGTTATTTCAATAATAAGTAGTTGATAATAAAGTAGTTAGAACAAGGTGCAATGTACTAAGATTGAGGCTTGAATGCATGTTGAGTGGCACTTGCAACCAAGTTGATATAGCTGAGAGAACTAAGTACAAGGCACAAAGAGTGAGGCCTGAATTCCTATTGAGTGGCACTTGTGATGAAGTTTTCAGCAAGGTGTAATCTTAGAGAGGGTACTTGAGACAAGGCTAGAGAACTTCCAAGATCTTAAAGAAAAAGTAAAGAGATACAAATTTCTAAAAAAAGCTCAACCAATTAGGAATACTAGTAGATAGATAAATACTAATTAGAATAATTAAAAAAAGATAAGAGGACACCTAGACTACCAAGATTAGAGAATCTAGAATAAGGTTTTGACAGTCAGTCAGACACAAGATCATATGACAAACTCCAAAATTGGGTGTGATAAAACTCAACACTATGTGTGATAATATGGTGAAGATCAATCTTGTTGTGTGATAAAACATAGCATTGGGTATGATAAATAACTCATCTCGTATGATACGATGCTGGACAAAATGATAAGATGTAGGAAAATGAATAATTTACCACTTTTTGCTAGAATTTTGACCAATCTGGATGAATTTAGCTTTGGATCCATGATGATCTTAAGCATCCCTAAAATCTAGTCTGAGTGTTTCCAAGAAATCAATGGTGTGATCAAACAATAGTCTCTAAACAATCCACCAAAGGACAAAGCAACTTTGGGGACACAAGTAATTGTGAAGTCTAAAGGAATGATGCAATATGCCAAGAGCATCAAGTGTATGTTCTATAATTATTTGCATAGGTCTTAACACATTCAAAGATACATCAAACAAAAACTACCTAAGTTCAACGCTAGTATCAAAACCTTTTGCCAGAACTTCATATTTTTTTGCCTCACACAAAGTGATATTGGATTTTTGAGGATAGCATCCAAGGGAATACATATGGTAAGTAGCCTTGTGGTGATCTGAGTAAAGTCCACTTGGATTGATCCTTACACAAAGATTATGATACTTTTAGAGGTGAGCTAGATAGCTTCTAACCAATAGTGTCTAGTAAGGGCATTCATTCACAACTATCCCTTGTAGTTCCTCTTAGCGTAATTGAGGCCTATAGCCCTACAAGTTCTTCAAGTAAGGTAGTCTTCCAAGCAATATTGAGACCTCTTTTCCCTACACATCACTCTCACATGTGTTCTTCCAGTAAAACAAGTGATCCAACATAGTTAATAGCTATGGCCTTATGGTTTTTGGCCAACAAGGCATAAATTTTATAGTGGGTTGGATGAGCTTGCTTTTCTTTGTCCCACTTGGGTCCTTCCCATGATATTTTTACCTCAATGGAAGGCCCTCTAATGGTAGACTAAAAAGAAAAGTAGATAGGCTAGTGAAGGTCTAGATTTCCAATTTTCCACAAGCGAAAAGAGCATACTCTCCTGCTCCATAGCTTCTCCCAAGAACATCAAGCTCATGTTCATTTACCAAAGACTCTTTGGAAGAGAGGAACCAAGTAGATCAAGATTTCTAATTCAACCTCTAGGAGATGAAGAGCATACTCTCCTACCACTCAACTAATCACAAGAAAAGAAGCCTTCTTTTTAATCTAGATTCCTAGGAAACCAAATCTATGAAAGCACAATGTTTAATTATATCTCTAAGGAAACCTGCAACACAAATAGCTTTAGTAGTCTCAAAAATATATCTTTGGCAAGCATCCTACATCCACAAATCATTAGTAGTCTTGAAATAAGAAAGATTTGATGCCTTTGACAAGCAATTTCTCTATCAAATATCTTGCAAAAACCTGTTAAAATATGTATAACAGAAGGTCAAAGCCAAGAAAAATCTGAATCAAGCATCAAAATCCAAAAATTTCAACTACTAGACCCTAAAAAATGTTCACTATTTTTGATACAATGAAACACAGTCGGTCACCATATTGTCATGCGATAGAACCCAGAAAGCCACGTGATGAACTCTAGGGATATTATATCATGTGATGAAATCCAACACTACATGTGATAAAACACCCTATACCATATTATCTCATGATAATTCTCACTACTACATGTGATGAAATTGGGTATCGTACAATAATCTAGATCATGGGGTACGATATTCATCGCAGTTTTGAAAAATAGATAAAAATATCCTGCAAGAAAAGGGGCAATTTTTTATTCAAGCCCCATAGAGGGCATCATAAATGTGTGGTTAAATATTGGTATCGAATTGGAATTCAACCAACACTCAATAAATCATTAACTAAAAATTCAGCTATAGAAGGCCATATCAAGTGAATCAACTAAACTCTCAAAAGTGGCTTATTGTTCCTAGTTGAAGTGAGTTTAATCCTTTTATGAATGCTCATCAAATTAACATAAAGGATTAATGACTTGACTACTCCAAAATGGAAGATTTAAATGCAATAAAAAATTAGAAATTAAATAGAATACAAGATTAACAATGATAAAATGAGAGAGCTAAGCTAGGATGGATGCAAAACAACTAGTATTCTAGAATGAAGATGCAAGAAACTATACTATGATAAAATGTTATCTCTATTTGAGAATTAATATGTTTTCATTAGTATCAAAGTGGATCAGTTGGTTATCTATGTTGGTCAGTTGGTAAAAAAGAACTACAAGCTACATATGCTAGTTGGTTAAACAAACAATCCTTCAATACACCGAGTATTCATAAGGCAGTACTGAGAGCTAAATGGAAACAAGCTTAACTAGGAACCAGAGCAATTTTACCAAGCATCATAGTATACCAAGCACCCAGCCTTAGTAAACACTAAGCACACTGGAAACTGAGCACTAGTATAGTTACCGAGCATTATTGACTATGTTTATCAAGCAATCTAGGAAATGGCATAGTAATCTGTTATGGCACATTTATCTATGTAAATGGTTACAATGGATTCATTAAACATTTTACCAAGATCAAGGATTATTTATTATAGATGTAATCATTAAATGTGATGATGATCCCTATGTAATAGTTAGATCTAGGCTAATTTTGTATACCGTAGATCTTAGGTTTTTCCTAACAAGATGTAACCTAATTAGGTCATGATAGTTATGGAAATCATAGTAGTTTGCTATATAATTATGATTCATGTCATTTTGACACAAGGATGATACATGTATGATAAGGATAACAAGGAGATCTTGAAGTAGTAGCCACCTTCAAGACATGATGCAGGAGCATCCTGGGTGTAAGAGCAATCTTGCATTACCCAAAAATATTTATGTTTTTATATTCAATAAGGGCTATCTTGTGCAGAGCTGCTATTTATGGAAACTTTCTATTTTTAGTAAGTTGGTCATAAATCTCAGAATGTTTTGATTTTACATGTGGAGGTTCATCTTAGTCATATCAGCCTACTAGTAAAGTTTCATGGCTAGATCAGGTCTAGTTTTGAAGATATTGAAGATTTTCAGTATTAGTAACAGGGTACAGAAACTTTGAACTTAGTTTTGAAGGCTTTAGAGGCTTTAGATGAGGTCAAAAATTTGGGTGACAGGCACTTGCACCAATCAAGCTTGTAGAGAACTTTGTGGCCTTTCCAAAATGGGGTTATAATAGTCAATCAGGTCAACTAGTGATGACTTATGGTCTCTGGAAGTTGGGTCACCTGAAATGGCAGAAAATAATTTTCCTTCAAAATTTTTGTTCAAGTTTCAAAAGTTATTTTGAGCCGGCTCTGATGTAATAAATTGAAAAATAAAATAATTCTAAGTTTGGTCAACCCTAAGGGCTAAATTTTTGGAACCTTCTTGGGCGGTGGAAAATGCCTATATAAAGAAGGCCCGTAGTGTTGTCTAGGGTAGTTCTGGGTAGTAGATCTAGGTATTGATTTGAGGCTTTGTCCTATAGAATATTGTAAGGGAATTCCCATGTGGCCTTGCATATTGTAATTCTGAAAGTTTGTAATTCCACATTTGTGGAGATAATAAGAAGCCAATTTTATGTTCTTGCATATTGTTGTTGTTTCTCTATTTCTGTTATGTGTTTGTGGTATTAAGGGGAGCACCCTTCATCAAGACATCAGAGTTCAGACATGATTTCAGTAGTAAGCAGAGATACAATTTAGGTTATTCATAATTAGTCAAGGCTATTGAGTAGAACAAAGGACAAACTACTACACATTGAGGTGATATTTACTAAGTATATCATAGATCTAATTCAAAAAAAATTAGTTGTCAATTACAAATACTTTATGTTATTCTCTAATCATTGTAATAGAGTTAGAAAAATCTCTTAATAGAGTAGACTTAACAGTTTGATTGTAAATCTCTTAACCAAGTACACACTCAAGTAGTGTTGTTTAAATCCTTTAACAAGGTAGATCTAGTAGATTTGATTGCTACTCCTAATAGGGTAAGATCACCAAAAGTGATCACAACTTGTAGCCTTAACCAGCATACTTTATTATCTGTAGTGGTGAAGATTTTGTGGGTGTCATCCCCACTGTAGTTTTTACCTTCTCACAAGGGTTTTTGCATAACCAAAATATCTATTTTATGTGATTGAATTATTGTTTGTTTGTTGGTATATGCTAGACCGAGTAAGGAGTTACCTGTCAGTGACTATTATGTAAGGTTAACCAAGTATCAGTATTAACCAAGTGAAAAAATTATATGTTAACTGAGTTGTTGGTATTTTGTGGTACTCACCAAGTTTGACAATTGTCATTGAGCTGTGAGTAGGTCAAGCATTTATTGCAAAAGTTTTAAGCAGGAATTTGAAAAATCTATAAATACACGATGAACTTAGTTCATTTTTTTCACCAGTGATTACGAAGAGCAAAGAGTTTCCAGAGTGATTTCAAGCAATAGATTTTCAGAGTAATTTGAGCACAGTTTCAAAGTCTTCTGATTAATTTATCAAAACTTTCATTTAAGTATTGTTACTATCGAATTGTTCATACTTGTACTTACCGGGACCCTACTTTAAGAAATTATGGTGTTTGCATCAAAGGTGAATAAATCTAAGTTTTCAAAGGAGGAGGAATTCAACCTTATTGTGTCTACAACATGTAATGAACCCCGATACAAACTTCATCCCAAAGTTGCACCGCAAATTGATCAAGCAGGAGATTTCTCAAGCATACCACCTAGGGTTCTATTGGTTGAGGATGTATGATCATACATTCACTGCAAGATAGGAGATATTGGAGATTTTGATTTGTATGCAGCTTGTCATAAGCTATGTGGAAAAGATTGTAAACTAAAATCCGACTACAAGCAACTGTAAGTACTGGGTCTAGTGAATGCCCTAAATTATCTGAGAGTTCAAGAGTGATTGGGTTAGGGTCATTCTTAGTCGGTTCCATGATGGAAATTTTTGGTTGGATGATTTGGTCAAAATAACTAAGAAAATGATTCATGATATTACCGAGTACCCTACCACTAATAAGTCTAAAGCAATTCCCAGTGCACCACAGATTGAAATTGAGAAGAACACAGGAGCCGAGTGGGATGGCCAAGCTATGAAGATCAATACAATCAAGGACCCAAAAGTAAAATATGTAGCTCATGTCATCAATTATAAGATTTATTTATTGAGAAGACTAAATAGTATGCCATGTGGATTTGTTGACATAGCTTACCGAATGATCAAGAAAGGTTATCATTTGGACCTTGCCGAGCTTCTTTTGAAGTAGATTGAAGAGAACATGAAGACAATCTAGTTGGAAAAGTCTAATACATGTAAGTTTGGGTCCCTATTAGTTTGCATATTCTTTTATGTGCAAAGATTTTTTCCATCGATCAGTAATATAGATTGGTCAACCAATAAGCCAATTATAGTGCAAATTTCAATTTTGATTAATGGCTTGGGAAATAATCTCAATAGTGTTTTAGACAATTATTTTGAGAAATTTAAAAGCAAAATGAATTCTTAGAGTAGAATTCCAAGGCAACTAGTAGAAGATTATGAGTGGGATCTATGTTTTCTAGTTGATACTGGTCACACATTGATTAAGGTTGTGGATCCTAGGACTAAATGGTTAGCCCCTATTGGATATGAAATAGACATTAATTTTTCTTCCAAATCAATAAAATCTATGCTGGTTGTACTTAAGGATGTGAATGCAGAAAGGTTTGGAACCTATGAAGAGGCCAAGACAAGAATTAAAATAGGCCTAGTTTGTTAGAAAGTAAAGTACACCAAGATAACTAAGAGGGGGGGTGAATTAGTTATCTGATAATTATAACTTTTATCAACTTCAACAGCATTTGACCATGTAAGCAATATAATTACCAACCATAGAAATATATTCATACACAATAACACAATGACACAAGATATGTTGACTAGGGAACCTCTTGATCAAAGAGTAAACCCCAGTGGGAATGATGCTCATAAAAGATGCACTAATATGAACATTCCTTGTGAAAGGATGGACTCTATTAGGAGTCTTATGAAATACATTTAGTACATATGAATCCCTATTAGGAGATTTTGAATCCCTATTAAAAGATTCTAACCCTATTAAGAGTTATGGAAGACAGAAGGACCCACTGCCCAAACAGCTTCAAGGTAAGATCATTGAACACACTATCCAACTGATCTTTGTATTACTCAATATAATAATGCCAAAATATTACTAATCTCAACAATATTTTACCTCTTCTCTGACTATGCCAAACCACACTCACTGCTTCACCAGATCTCAATTTCAGATCTCTATACTTTACATGTCTTCCTTCACAAATTTGTTTTCACAACTGCATTAGCTCTTTTCTTTACTTCATGCATAAATCAATACATCCAACCATATTACAACAATTAAAAATATTCCTTCCTTTATACCACACTCAAATAATTACAAATGAGTTGGCATACAATTACAAAAATAAAAGTTTCCACATGCTACATCAAAATTACATAAAATTTTCAGCTTCCAATTACAATAATTCTTCACTCATGTGACCTCAAATTTTGTGATGTCATCCATGTCACTAAAAATGTTTCTTCAACTTCCCTTTAACTACATAAAACTAGATTCCATCTTGATTAGGAGATATCATCTGATTTCCACAAACCGCTACTCAGGAACACTGACTGAATACTGCTTCCACCAAAATGCTCATAACTTCCATGAATAAATGAATTACTATTTTCCCTCTTAACCATAAACATATAACATATCAAAGAGTATATCCTCAACATTTCATATCTCCAGCTACAATATCCCATGTGCTCTAATCCAAACATTGTCTGCTTCTCTTAAAGTCTCTGGTAGATCACTGTGTTGACATCAGTGACAATCATAGTCATGAATGCAACAACAACTGCTAAAAAATGGCTTCCAAACATTTATAATTCATTCATAACAATCTCCCCCATTGGCATTGATGGAAACATAGATGAAAAAAATATCCAATGTTCAAAAAATCCAATACTGCAATATTGTTGCTCTAGAAAAATATTTCAAGTCCTCTTCATCAATCAAATCTTGTTTCATTTTCCTATTCAAATAGTACAAATGGTTTTTTCATGTAAACTTCTCCTCCATTGACATCAATGATAGAAATCTCATCATTATGTCAATAAAAACTCCAATGTCAAAAGACACTTTTCAAAAAATACATTCACTAGAGTCCTCATGACTCAACTCAGATACACATACTCCCCCATAGAGGAAGTACCAACATCCAGTCTAGAAGAAAGATAAGGCTCATATACCACTAGATAGATGCAACCAACTACATCACTTCTCAAAAGTAGACTGGGGCATAACCCCAAGCATACCTCTCAGATACTCAAATGTATCCTTAGGAAAAGGCTTTGTAAATATGTCTGATATCTGTTCCTTTGTACTTATGTCCTCAAGTCTGACTTCTTTCTTAGCAACTTTCTCTTTTACTACATGATACTTAATATCTATATGTTTTGTCTTAGAATGTAATACAGGGTTCTTAGACATACTAACTATGTTGGTGTTGTCACAATGTAAGACAAAAGGTTCAACAAACTTTATTCCAATATCCTTCAGCATTTTCTTCATCCAAATTATCTAGTTACAATTGTTTGCTACTGCTACATATTCTACTTCTGTTATGCTTTATGAGATACAATTCTTCTTCTTGCTTAGCCAAGAAACTAATCTTCCTCCAAGGGAAAATTCTCCACCACTGGTGCTTTTCTTATCATCAACACTACCTCCCCAATCAGCATTTGTATATGCACATAGGGTAAAATCATCATATTTTTCATACCACAATCCATAGTCCATTGTGCCTCTTAAATATCGCAGTATCCTCTTTACTGCTGCATAATGTGATTCTCTAGGTTCAACTTGAAATCTTGCTACAATTCTAACTGAATGTGCTATATTAGGTCTGGTATGAGTCAACTATTGTAATCCTCCAATCATAGATCTATATTTCTTCTATTCAACTGTTGATGTTTCATCTATGCTACATAATTTATGTCCAGTTACCATAGGTGTTCCAACTGGTTTACAGTTCTCCATTCCAAATATTTTCAACAAGTCATTCAGGTACTTTGTCTGACTTACAAAGATACCATCATTGTTCTGTGTTATATGTAATCCCAAAAAGTATTTCATTTCACCAGTCATACTCATTTCAAATTCAATCTTCATTTAATCAGCAAATTTGTCACTAGCTTCATCTTCTCCTCCAAAAATAATGTCATCAACAAAAATAACTATAACCAACAAACCATTATCAATTTCTTTTTTGTATAGATTACTATTAGTTGTTCCTTTTGTAAATCCCAATTTTAACAAATACTTGTCCAGTCTTGCATACCAAGTTCTAGGTGCTTGCTTTAGTCCATATAAGGATTTCTTCAGTTTACATACCATGTCTCCATCTTGAGTCAAAGGAAAACCTTTAGGCTACTCAATGTAGACTTCTTCTTCCAATTCTCCATTCATAAATGCTGACTTTACATCCATCTAATATACTTTGAATTTTTTATAAGCTGCATAAGCCAAAACTATTCTTACTGCTTCAATTTTTGCTACAGGTGAAAAGGTTTCTTCATAGTCAATTCCTTCTTGTTGTGAGTATCCCTTACATACCAATCTTGCTTTGTTTCTTACTACTTCTCCTTGCTCATTCATCTTGTTTCTGAATACCCATTTAGTTCCAATAAAATTCTCGTCTTTAGGTCTAGGGACCAATTCTCATGTCTTGTTCTTTTCAATCTGATCTAGTTCTTCTTTCATAGCATTAATCCAACTTTCATCTTCACAAGCTTCACTAGTAGTTTTAGGTTCAATTTGAGAAATCAAACATAATTGTTCTTGTACCTTATTCTGAGTTAGAAATCCTCTTTTAATGCTTCCAATAATTTTCCCAATAGGATGATTTCTTGATAAATTTTTGTTAGGTGTCACTATCTCAGATCTCACTTCAGGTGTATGTTCTTCAATGACTTCACTGTGGTTTTCATTCAACAAATCACTGTTAATATCATAAAATAATTTAGTAGTTCTAGTGTTAGGTTTAGGGTGAGCTTTTTCATCTGATTCATAATTAAGCATTCTTTCCTGAATTTTGAACTTTTCATCAACTTTAACATTTGTGCTTTCAACAATAGTCTTAGTTCTTTTATTGTAACATCTATAGGCTTTTCTTTTCAAAGAATATCCAAGAAATATACCTTCATCACTTCTAGGATCAAACTTTCCAATATCATCATCTCTCTTTATATAACATTTGCTTCCAAAAATTCTAAAATACTTCACTAAGGGTGCATGTCCAAACCATAATTCATAGGGTGTCTTGTCTATGTCTGCTCTAATTTGTACTTAGTTCATTATATACACTATTGTGTTCATTGCTTCTCTCCAGAATATCTTTGCCAAATCATTCTCAAATAACATAGCTCTTGTTGCTTCAGTCACTAATCTATTTCTTCTTTCTGCAATACCATTTTGTTCAGGTGTCCTAGGGGCTGAAAACTGTCTCTTAATGCCATTTTCTTCACAAAAGGTGATAAACTCTCTAGAAGTAAATTCTCCACCTCTATCAAATCTCAAACATTTAATCTTCATTCTAGATTCATTCTCAACTTTATTCTTAATGATTTTAAACTTATCAAATGCTTCAGACTTTTCTTTAAGAAATGCAATCCACATCATTCTTGTAAAATCATCAACAAGAATCATAAAATACCTTTCTCCATAGAATCCTCTAGTCCTGGTAGGTCCGCTCAAATCTGTATGAACAATCTCCATGTTTTCTACAGATGTAAACTTCTTACTGGGAAAAGAACTTCTCTTCTATTTAGCCATCACACATTATTTGCAAATCATGTTAGTAGGCTTCATAATTTTAGGCAAATCCTTTACTGCAAGTGTAGTACTCACTTTCACAATGTTGTCAAATTTTATATGACAAAACCTTCTATGCCATAACCAACTATCATCAATCTTAGTAATCAAACATGTCATCTTAGTAGGATTCAACTGAAATACATTACCTCTAGTTCTAGATCCAGTTCCAATCAGATTTCCATCTTTATCCTTTATCACACAAGTTTTCTCAGTAAACCAAACATGATATCCTTTATCAACTAACTGTCCAACTTAAAAGATTATATTTCAATCCATCCACAAAATAAACATCATCAGTATTAGTCTTTCCATCAAGAGTAATAGATCCTATACCTTTAATCAAGCAAGGTGCATTATTTCCAACTCTAACAACTCCTCCATCATAATCGTTAAACTTCATGAACTTTTTCATGTCTCCAGTCATATGATGTGAACAGCCACTATCTATAATCCAATCAACTTTCTTTTCAACTTGAGAAAATAAAGCTTTTCTTCCTTAACATCAGTTTTTGGATTCTCTCCTTTAATTGCTACAAATCCTATGTCATCATTATTCTCAGTATCACTTTCACTAAGAGTTCTCTCTACACTAGTTTCAAGATCTTCATCATTAGCATAATAACATTCCTTAGATCTTCTAGGTTTGAAATTGTTTCTTTATTTTTTAACTCTCTTAGGACACTTAGATGCAAAATGACCATATTCGTGATAAGTCCAACATTTAAAAATTTTCTTACCATCTGGTTCTCTCTTCACAAGCAAGGCAATACCTTCTTCAATCTTCATGTCTTCTTCATTTCTAGATCTGTTGCTGCCAGCATAATCACCACTCACACTAATGCTTCTTGAAAAAGTAGGGCAAACACTAAGAGCACTGAATGTTGTCTCCATTCTAGGCAAGTCTCCTAATAACCTCAGGTTCATCTTTGCTGCTTCCAATCTTCCAAGAAGATTCTCTCTTGTAAAGTTTGTAGTACAAGGTATAACTTGTTCAATCATTTATGTTGTCTTCTTGAATACAAGTGTCAATGTCCTCAGAATTTTCCATATCACTTCATTCTCTATCTTTGTTACTCCACAATATTTTATGCCTGTAACAATTTTTTGACATTCTACGAATATAGCTTCTAACAGATTCATCCATCATTCTTATATCTTCAAATGCACATATCCAATTATGTAATCTAACTTTCTTTACATGTTCATCACCTTCAAAAGTAGAGTAAAGCTTTCCAAATTTCATAATATTTTTTCAAACATTTTACCTGACTGTACTCATTCTTTGAAAGGGCTATCAAAAGTGCTTCTTTTGCAAGTATGTTGCACATGAATAGATCTCTCTCATTAGCAGTACATGTTTCAAGATTGTACTCTTCAATGATAGTCTTATCATTCTTTGTAATCAACCAATAACCTAGTCCTAAACACAGTAGGTGTGTCTTCATCTTTTCTTTCTAGTTGTCAAAATTTACTCCATCAAACTTAGGGATTTTTTTTTTGAAATTCACCATGGATCTCCTTAAGTTGTTAAACTTCTTTTTCAAGGACCTACCGCTCTGATACCAATTGTTAGAATGTAAAGTCCACCAAGATAACTGAAAGGGGGGTGAATCAGTTATCTAATAATTATAACTTTTATCAAATTCAATAGCATTAAACCATGTAAGAAATATAATTACCAACCATAGAAAGATATTCATACATAATAACACAATGACACAAGATATGTTGACTAGAGAACCTCTTGATCAAAGAGTAAACCCCGGTGGGAATGATGCCCACAAAAGATGCACTAATATGAATATTCCTTATGAAAGGATGGACTCTATTAGGAGTCTTATAAAATACATTTAGTACATATGAATCCTTGTTAGGAGATTTTGAATCCCTGTTAAAATATTCTAACCCTATTAAGAGTTATGGAAGACAGAAGGACCCACTACCCAAACAGCTTCAAGGTAAGATCACTGAACACATTGTCCAAATGATCTTTATATTACTCAAGAGAATAATACCAAAATATTAATGATCTCAACAATATGTTACCTCTTCTCTGACTATGCCAAACGACACTCACTACTTCACCAGATCTCAATTTCAGTTCTCTATACTTCACATGTCTTTCTTCACAAATTTGCTTTCACAACTGCATTAGCTCTTTTCTTCACTTCATGCATACATCAATACATCCAACCATATTACAACAAGGAAAAACATTCCTTCCTTTATACCACACTTAAATAATTACAAATGAGTCAGCATACAATTACAAAAATAAAAGTTTCCACACGCTACATCAAAATTACACAATACTGTTGGCTTCCAGTTACAATAATTCTTCACTCGTGTGATCTCAAAGTTTGCATTTTCATCCATGTCACTAATAATTTTTCTTCAACTTCCCTTTAACTATGAAAAACTAGATTCCATCCCAATTAGGAGATATCATCCGATTTCCACAAACTGCTACTCAGGAACACTGCCTGAATACTGCTTCCACCAAAATGATCATAACTTCCATGAATAAATGAATTATTGTCTGTGCTCTTAACCATAAACATATAACATATCAAAGAGTATATCCTCAACATCACATAGCTCCAAATACAATATCCCATGTACGCTAATCCAAACACTATCTTCTTCTCTGCAAGTCTCTAGTAGATCACTGTGTTGACATCAATGACAATCATAGTCATGAATGCAACAACAACTGCTATAGAATGGCTGCCAAACATTTAGCATTCATTCCTAACATAGTTATCAGTAAAATAACAAAGAAGTCAAGGAAAATGATGAAAAATCTTGTAAAGAAATTTGGTGATGATGCTGGATCATCTGACAGCACACCAGTTGAGGTAGCAACTGAAGGTCAGTTATTGCTTACTGACAAACTATATGACAGTGAAGAAACTGAGTCTAACAATGATGTAGAATCTACACCAATTTTTAATATCTCCACTCCAAAGATGTAGTTAGAAGTGCAGACAAGGGCCTGAACAAGTTCAACAACTACAACTTCACCTCCACCAAAGAAAGGAGTTGAAAAGATAATAAGGCCAACTACAGCTACACTGACAAAGACATATAAGAAGAGAGGTACTAAAACTACCACTAAGGACCCTAGAAAAATAAGAAAGTTAATTATAGGAAAAGATGATGAAGATGATGATGAAGATGATAATGATCAATTTAAAGTTGTTGTAAATAAGAGTTGATCAATAGATGAGGTAGCTGAAGAGATAATTGAAAATGGAGCACAGAGTGATCTTGAAATTAGTTAGTTTGAGCACTTGTGATGAAGGGTGATCCCCTTAATAGCACAAACACATAACAGAAATAGAGAAACAACAACAATAATATGCAAAAATAGAAAATTGGCTTCTTATTATCTCCACAAATGTGGAATTACAAACTTTCAGAATTACAATATGCAAAGCCACATGGGCATTCCCTTACAATATTCTATAGGACAAAGCCTCGAACTATTACCCAGAACTATTCTGAACTACCTAAGACAATAATACAGCCTTCCTTATATAGGCAAATTTCCACCACCTGGGAAGGTTCCAGAATTTTAGCCAATAAGGCCAACCAAACTTAGAATTATTTTATTTTACATTTTATTACATCATAGTCGGCTCAAGATAACCTTTGAAACCTGAATAGAAATTTTGAAGAAAATTATTTTCTGCCATTTCAGGTGGCCCAACTTCCGAAGACCATAAGTCATCACCAGTTGACCTGATCGGCTATTATAACCCCATTTCAAAAATGCCACGAAGTTCTCTACAGGCTTGACCCATGCAAGCACTCATCACACAAATTTTTGACCTCATCCAGGGCCTCTAAAGCCTTCAAAATTGAGTTCAAAGTTTCTATACCCTACTGCCAATACTGAAAATCTTCAATATCTTCTAATATACACTTGATCTGGCAATGAAACTTTACTGGCAGACTTATATGACCAAAATGAACCTCCAAGAAATAAATCAGATCATTTTGAGCACATACAAAAAATTATCAAAAATAGTAACTTTCCATAAATAGCAGCTCTGCACAAAATAGCCCTTATTGAATATAAAAATAGAAATATTTTTGGGTGATGCAAGATTGCTCTTACACCCAGGATGCTCCTGCATCAGACACCCAAGGTAATTTGAGAAGTGACCTATCACAACTCAGGTGTGCAGAGGAAAACCAAGACGGCTAACCTCCTCCTTTGTCAGCCATGATGAATCTTCAATAGGTCATCCTTTCCACTTCACTAGATATTCTTCATATGTCCTGTTCCTTGTACTTCTACCAACATGACTATCTAGTATATCTTCAATCTCCTTAGTGTCTGAACTAGTTGCTGGAATACTCCACTGTGCTGCTATGATCTCATCTTCAACACCTCCTTCATGATACTCTGTCAGATCTAAAATGTTAAACACTTGTGAAATATTTAGCTCAGTAGGAAATTCTACCTCATATGCATTTCTTGAATCATGTTTCTTCAGTATCCTACATGGTCCAAACTTCTTCATTTTTAGCTTGTTATATGTACCAACTGGAAACCGCTCCTTCCGCAAATGAACCATGACTTCATCACCAACCTGAAATTCCTTATACCTCCTTTTCTCATCTACCTTAGCCTTATACTATGTGTTCATCTTGGTAATATGCTTCCTCACCCCCCCATGGATGTTCTTCAAGTGTTCTACAAAATCCTCAGCTTCAGCACTACTTATTTCTCCTTTATCTATCTTCCTCAATTTAGATGCATTTCTTGGACTACTTCCATATACAATCTGGAATGGTGATTTACCAGTGCTCCTATTGATAGAATTATTGTATGCAAATTCTGTCTGTGGTAAAATCAAATCCCATCCTGTTGGCTTATCTCCAACCAAACATCTCAATAAATTTCTCAAACTCCTATTCACCACCTCTGTCTGTCCATCAGTTTGTGGATGATGTGATGAACTGAACTTCAAATCTATCTTTAACTTCTTCCATAATGTATGCCAAAAATATCCAACAAACTTAGTGTCTCGATCTAAAACTATGGTCTTTGGCAAACCATGAAGTCTCACTACTTCTCTGAAAAATAGTTCTGCTACATGAACAGCATCATTAGTCTTCTTGCAAGGAATGAAATGTGCCATCTTCAAAAATCTGTCAACTACCACAAAAATTGAATCATGTCCCCACTGAGTCCTCGGTAAACCAAGAACAAAGTCCATACTGATATCCTCCCAAGGATTCTCTGGTATAGGTAATGGCTGATACAACCCTGTATTTTGCTTCACTCCTTTCGCCATCTAACATACTCTGCAACTCTGTATAAACTTCTTCACATCTTGCTGCAACTGTGGCCAATAATAATTCTCACTAACCAAACCAAGGGTTTTATCATGACCAAAATGTCCAGCCAATCCTCTGCTATGCTTCTCCTTGATGAGATTCTCCCTCATAGAACTTCATGGAATGCACAACTGACTCCCTTTGAACAGCATATCATCCTGGATGATGAAATCCAACCATTTCATCCTGTCTAAAGTAACAGGTTCTGTACAAGCTTTCCAAGCTTCACCAAAATCAGGATCCTCTGGATACAAATTCTTGAGTTCCTTGAACCCAACCACTTCAATCTACATTTCTATCAGCAATAGTTGCCTTCTACTAAGAGCATCTGCAACCCTATTAGACTTTCCACTCCTGTGTTTCAAAACAAATGTATAACTCTGCAAAAACTCAACCCATTTCAAATGCCTCTGATTCAACTTTATTTGACTGTTCAAATATTGCAAAGCTTGATGATCAGTATACAAAACAAACTCCTTAGGAAGCAGATAATATCTCCACTTCTTTAATGCTTGAACTATAGCATAAAATTCTTGATCATAAACAGAATATTTTCTCTTGGAATCATTTAACTTCTCACTGAAATAAGCAACAGGTTTACCTTCTTGGCTCATAACACCTCCTATTGCAGTACCACTAGCATCACAATCTACTTGAAACACCTTATTAAAATCTAGAAGTGCTAAAATAGGTTGTTCTGTAACTTTTTATTTCAACAATTGAAAACTCTTTTCTGCCCCATAAGTCCACTTAAACTCTTTTCTATCCCCTCTCATTGTTTCAGTCAAGGGTCCACAAATACTGCTAAAATTTTTGATAAACTTTTTGTAAAAGCTAGCCAAACCATGAAAAGATCTTACCTCAGTAGCACTCCTTGGAGTAGGCCATTCAAGGATAGCCTGTACCTTCTCTGGGTCCATTTTTAGACCTTCTGCTGAAACTACAAATCCCAAATACACTAACTCTTTCTTCACAAAACTGCACTTCTTCAAATTAATCAACAATTTCTCATCTCTCAAGTTCTCAAACACCATACAAATATGCATCATATGTTCCTCCAATGTCTTGCTAAAAATCAAAATATCATCTAGGTAAATAATGACAAACTTATCCAGAAATTCTTTCAGAACCTCGTTCATGAGCCGCATGAAAGTGCTCGGTGCATTGGTTAGCCCAAAAGGCATGACTAACCACTCATATAGTCCTTCCTTTCTCTTGAAGGTAGTCTTCCATTCATCTCCTTCTCTGATCTGAATCTGATGATATCCACTCTTCAGATCTATCTTTGGGAAATACACAGCTCCACTCAAACAATCCATAATATCATCCATTCGTGGCAATGGAAACCTATACTTGATTGTGATCTTGTTTATTGCTCTGGAATCTGTACACATCCTCCATTCTCCATTCTTCTTTGGTTCTAATACTGCTGGTACAGCACATGGACTCAGGCTCTCTCGAATCAATCCCTTCTGTAACAACTTGTGTACTTATCTATTCAACTCCTCACTTTCTACTGGTGTCATTCTGTGTGCTGCCTTGTTTGGCAAACTAGCTCCTGGAATCAAATCCATCTGATGACTGATCTTCCTTACGGGTGGTAATCCATCAGGTACATTATCAGATACAATATCCTGAAACTCATTCAACAAATCTGCAACCTCTACAGGTACATCCTCTACTTCTTCTTTACCAACTTTTGGAATTAAAGCAAAACACACATGCTCATGCCTCATACCATCTAGGAATTTTCTTCCATCAACAAATGTTATTCTTGCATTACCACATACCTTTTCTTCAGTCTCCTTCAATAGCTTTAGCTTATGTCGCACTCCATCCTTTGTCAGGGAATAGGTATTCACACGACCATCATGTATAGCACATCTATCAAACTTCCATGGTCTACCCAATAACATATGACATGCATCCATAGAGATGATATCACATAGTACCTCATCTTTGTACCTGCCAATCTTGAACTTTACCAGGCACTGTTCACTGACCATGACCTTGTGGTCATCCTGCACCTAGGCAATCTGATATAGATGTGGGTGTTTCTGTCTCTTGAGCTTTAACTTTTTCACCATCTCTTCTGACACCAAATTGTCAGTGCTTCCACTATCAATAATCACATCACAGCATTTACCCTCACACTTGCATCGAGTGCGAAATAGGCTCCTCCTTTGTTCAGGTTCGTTCTCACCACTCAACAAGACTCTTCTGTTAATTAGCATTTCTCCTCTTTCAGCATCTTTAGAATTTGATGATCTAGCATCTTCATCTACATGTGCAATTCTGGCCTGGCCTTCATTTCTCCTATCTATTCTACCTTGGTGCTGAGGACATTTAAATGCCCTATGACCTTCTTCTCCATAGTGAAAACATGTTCCACGGAAGCCTCCTCTTCCAGATCCTTGTCCTCTTCCACTTCCTCTTTGATCTCTATTACTCTGATCCTGGAAATGATTGGAATTATTTCCTCTCTGATTCTGACTGCTAGTGACCTCATCCTTCTTTTTTGGATCTTCATTTCAGCCACCATATGAACATCCGCTAGATCTTCCACCACGACCTCTTCCATTTTGTCTACTCTCAAACTTATTGTTCAGCTTTTCCTCTACTTTTAGGCAAAATTGGTATGCCTCCTCAATACTATTCATTCAAACCAGATTCAACTCCTCCTGAATGCTTGGCCTTAACCCATTAAGGTATTGGGCAACTTTCTCCTTATCAGCTTCTGCATGGCCTGTTCTAATGAGAAGTCAATAGAACTCCTCTGTATACTCCTGAATAGATCTTCTTGCTTGCTTCAAACTCTGCATTTTCTTTAGTAGGTCAAGCTCATAATCAACAGGAATGAACTGTCACTTCAATTTATCCACCATCTGATCCCATCTCATGATTTTCTCCTTTCCCCTTCTATTTTGCTCTAACTGAATCTCTTGCCACCATATCTTCGCATGACCTTTCAGTCTGGCCTTCGCAAATTTGACCCTATCAGGATCCTCAACATCTTCGTACTCAAAATATTCCTTACATTCATTGATCCAGTTTATCAATTCCTCTGGGTTAAGATTTCCAAAAAATGTGGGAACCTCAATCTTAGGTCTTTTCCCAATCTTGGAAATTGCCCGAAAAAGTCTTTCTTCCTCCTGGTTCACAATTTCAGCTTCTCCTTCTTGATATTCTTCTTCGGCTTCATCCTCACTTTCATCTCTGACATTAAGATTCATTCCTCTATGAATCTCTTCTTGCAATGCTCGCACTTATCTCTGCAGCTCTCTAACCTCAGGTGTCACAACACCAGCTCTTCCGCCATGTTCCCTTCGCGAAGACATTTTTGTGATGCGCGCTGAAACCCTAACCACGGTCCTGGTGCAAACTGCCTCACAGTCGGTGATCTATTTACACACTCAAGAACCCCTGCTCTAATACCACTTGATGAAGGGTGCTCCCCTTAATACCACAAACACATAACAGAAATAGAGAAACAACAACAATAATATGCAAGAACAGAAAATTGGCTTCTTATTATCTCCACAAATGTGGAATTACAAACTTTCAAAATTACAATATGAAAAGCCACATGGGCATTCCCTTACAATATTCTGTAGGACAAAGCCTTGAACTACTACCCAAAACTATTCTGAACTACCTAAGACAATAATATAGCCTTCCTTATATAGGCAAATTTCCACCGCCTGGGAAGGTTCTAGAATTTTAGCCAATAAGGCCGACCAAACTTAGAATTATTTTATTTTACATTTTATTACATCATAGTTGGCTCAAGATAACCTTTGAAACCTAAATAGAAATTTTGAAGAAAATTATTTTCTGCCATTTCAGGTGGCCCAACTTCCGAAGACCATAAGTCATCACCAATTGACCCAATCGGCTATTATAACCCCATTTCGGAAATGCCACGAAGTGCTCTATAGGCTTGACCCACACAAGCACTTGTCACCCAAATTTTTGACCTCATTCGGGGCCTCTAAAGCCTTCAAAACTGAGTTCAAAGTTTCTGTACCCTGCTGTCAATACCGAAAATCTTCAATATCTTCCAATATACACTTGATCTGGCAATGAAACTTTACTGGCAGACTTATATGACCAAAATGAACCTCCAAGAAAGAAATGAGATCATTCTGAGCACATACAAAAAATTACCAAAAATAGTAACTTTCCATAAGTAGTAGCTCTGCACAAAATAGCCCTTATTGAATATAAAAATAGAAATATTTTTGGGTGATGCAAGATTGCTCTTACACCCAAGATGCTCCTGCATCAACTTGTCAACCAAGGATTAGAATAAATAAGAAGAGGCAATTATATAGATGATGATAAGATTCAAGAGAGTAGCGATTGAGTTTGCCAAATACTTACCCAAGGCATTAGAAGAAATAATTTTGCAGAAGTGGTCCTATACCTTGAATGCTGAGAAAAGAATGAGGGAACAATTTCTAGTTTTGGCAATTCCTACATTGATAGTTCCTGAAGTTGAGGAATTAATGAGAAAATATTCAAAGAGATTTTGATGCAGTAGTGGTCAGCAAAAGCCTTCAAATAGTGGTAAATGGTAATATTTCAATCCCTCAACACCCAAGGTGAAGGGGGTAAGTGCTAAGTACCTATCATAGGTATGACAAAAGGACTTGGAGAAGGTTATCACAACCCTACAATGCAATATAACCTAATCACTAGGCTTACCAAAGTCCTAAGCACCCAAAACCAAGAGTTCACCAAGAGGTCTCCTTAGGAAAATAAGTACTCAAACCCCATGAAATGGATATTAAGACCAAGAGTGGCCTACAAACACTGCTCTAGCCTATTTAGGTCCTATTTTGATAGTTCCAATGGTTCTTTCACCAATCAGAAACTCATAATACCAAGTTGCTTCACAACACCAATTCTAGGCATGTAGCCTTTTGAAACTAGTATTTTGATCCTAGTTCAAAATCCTTCCAAACAAAGTGTAGATTAGGTTGAGGATCTTGATACCCTTTTGGGTCTTATGGAACATATCCAAGCACCATGACTTGAAACCAAAAGGAGGTTACTAATTTAGCCAAATTTGGGACAGGGCTAATAGGCCTAATTAGGTCTGGTTTTCTCTACAAGTGCCTCTTCCTCCAAGCCAATGCTAAGATCAATGGCGGGATCCTTTGAGGGTATGTATAAGGGCTCTAAATCCTAAATTTTGGATCTTGATAAATCCTCAACTGGATTTTATCATGACTATCCTAAGTCACTCGTAGGTGCACATATGGGCCTATACACCTAGGGCTTTGTGGAAAACACACTATTGGTACTCTCAAATTTGGCACAAATTTGGAGTGACCAATTGAAAAAAATCAATATATTTTTTATAACTGACAAGGTTGTTCTTTGCCAGTGTATGTCCGGTTGAATTGTTGGAAAATTAATGCAAATGTGGAAGACAAATAGAGAAGCCCAGGTTGGCATATGAAGGAGAATCTTTTTCAAAGTTTAGAACCAAATACCATGGGATCCCACAGAACAAATTTTTTGAATCAATGGATTTTGTGCATACAAAGATTTGTAGAAAATAAAAACACAATCATATTGCCAGGGGCATAACTTTTTATTGAACCATTGGATCCAGCTTATTTTCATATATGTTGTCACAAATGTAGGTATCTAAATTCTCACTGTAGAGATTTTCAAAATTCATCCTAGTTCATGAGATACAGTCATCTGAGTGCGGCACTATCTAAACTGTCCATAAATATTTCATAACATTTATCCCACATTGCTCCCAATTTTGAAATTTGAAATGTTTATATGGAATGCTACAAACATATGAAATAAATCAAAGTGCTGAAAGCTATACTTGTCCAGGCTTGTGCATCCACCTTGGTTTCCATGCTAGTGGGCCCAGAATAAATTTTGCAGAAAAGGACACTCATAATAGAGAAGTCTCCAAGTCTCCAAATGATTATGAGACTTAGAGACTTAGTCTCCAAGTCTCATAATAGAGAAGTCTCCAAGTCTCCAAATGATTCTGAGACTTAGAGACTTAGTCTTCAAGTCTCATAATAGAGAAGTCTCCAAGTCTCCAAATGATTATGAGACTTAGAGACTTAGTCTCCAAGTCTCTAGATGAAGATTCAGAGACCTAGAGACTAAAGGCGGTCTCCAAATCTCATAAGAAACCAAAAAAAGAGGAAATGATTATGAGACTTAAAGACTTAGAGACTTAGTTGATGGAATATGGATGAACTGACTAAGAGGGGGGGGTGAATCAGTCAACCATAAAACACTTAACAATTATTTCTTTCCAGATCCCTTAGGATATCTTAATGAATATTATCTGTTTAGCACTCGGTAAATAGATTGCAGTAACTTTGTAGATGTAGAAAGTATTAGTGAATTATCTTTAGATATTCATCAGCACTTGTATATGATTAAGATAGCAATTAAGAACACAAGAGACACAAGATTTAACGTGGAAACCCAATATGGGAAAAATCACCAATGTATCTAGATACTGATTTTCACTTTTCTGAAGTGATGCCCAATTAGAAGCCAACCCGGTAAAAGGTTACAAAACACACTGTTAGGTGTGACCTTGTTAGAGGATTTAATCACCCTGCTAGGAGTGGCCTGGTAAGAGGTCTTGAAAATAATTTAATGGAGTTGTCACCTTGTTAGAGGATTTACAATATGGCTGTTAAACCAACTCGGTTAAGAGATTTACAATTCACTATTACAATGATAAGAAGGTAACAATGAAAATGACCTGTATAATAATGCAACTACCTTGCTGATTACAGATCTCTATTCTACATAAGTCTGATCCTTCCTGATCGAATATATCTCTGCTGCACCTCAAGGATATCTGATCATCCTTCACAAATTTGCACACACCTTTTCTGCTTCTCTTCTATATATCTTCTGCTATATATATCTTATTTTCACATTTGACCTTTTATTTATATGATTTTAGATTTGTCAAATCGACATTACTTAGTATAACAGTCGGCTGAATTAAGCAGACTTTATTTGCAAAACTCCTTCAAGGGCCGATGGTGCTCGGTAACCATAACTTTCTACAATCCTTCAGAGACCGAAGGAACTCGGTAAACACTGATAATCCTTTTTCCTCGAAAACCGACTGAACTCGGTAGATGCTATCTTTTCTTTGACAACCGACTGAACTCGATAAACATTGAATTTTCTTTAACGACTAACTGAACTCGGTAAACACTAAATTTTCTTTGACGACTAACTGAACTCGGTAAACACTGAATTTTTGAGTGGACTCGGTAGGCACTAAATTTACTGACAGGCAGACCGACTGAGCTTGGTAGGTACTGAATGTTGCGGACTATGACATTGTGTGACATCAGAGACAATACATAATTTGAGTAACAATTTCCTTCAGACAATTGTTTCCAACAATCTCCCTCTTTGGCATTGATGGCAACACAATATGTCATAGCATAATAAATTTGAAAGAATTAGCTTGGTTCATATCCAAATCTCCCTCTATCACCAAACTTCCTGTTTCTTGAAAACTCTTCCTCTTTCTATTGAAAATTTCTTGAAGTAATAGCAAAGACATAGCAAACACTCCCTCTTTGACAACACATGCCAAAGAAAATTCACATATTACCGGTGTAAACTAATGTACCTCAAGTACTGATTCATATGCAATGATTCCTTGAATATGCTGCATCAACTAGTTGATTTTCAATCATGTTCTGGTTGATGCATCACTAAAACTATATTTAGTGAGCCTCGGATAGGGGAATGACCCCTAACTTACCTCTTAGATACACAAATGCATCCTTAGGTAATGGTTTGGTGAAAATGTCTATAATCTGCTCTTTTGTATGAATATATTCTAATCTGATTTCCTTGTCCTGCACTAATTCTCTGACAAAGTGATATTTAATAGCAATGTGCTTGGTTTTGGAATGCATCACTGGATTCTTCGAAATGTTTATTGCACTGGTATTGTCACAAAATATAACAACTGGTTCTTTGATTTCAACCTTCATACCTTGTAATAACTGTTTAAACCAAACAATATTTGAACAATTTACTGCAGCAACAACATATTCTGCTTCAGCTGTGGATTGAGATGTGCAATTTTTCTTTTTACTGGTCCAAGATACAATTCTTTTTCCAAGAAAAAATGCTCCACCACTTGTACTTTTTTTGTCATCAATGTTCCCTACCCAATCAGCATCAGTAAACACTTTTAAATCTAGATTGCCTCCAAATTTATACCACAAACCATATTCTTCAGTTCCTCTTAAGTATCTTAAGATTCTTTTGATTGCCATCATATGATTTTCCTTAGGTTTTTCTGAGAATCTAGCTACTATACCGACTGCTAAGGCAATATCAGGTCTTGTGTGTACTACATACAGCAATTTTCCAATCATAGATCGGTATAAGGTCTGATCTACATCTTTTGAATCATCATTTTTGGTAAGTTTTAGTCCAGTACACATGGGTGTACCAACTGGTTTTGAATCTTCCATACCAAACTTCTTAAGTATTTCTTTAATGTATTTAGATTGAGTAATGTATATACCATTCTTGCTTTGCTAAATTTGAAGACCAACAAAGAATTTTATCAAACCAAACATAGACATTTCAAATTCTTTGTTCATTTGCTCTGAAAATTCTTTGCACTGATCCTCATTCCCTGTAAATATAGTATCATCTACAAATATTTCTGTCAATACAATTTTGTCATCCGATCCTTCTTTAATATACAGATTGTTGTTATCATTTGCTCTTTTGAAATTAATCTAAATCAAATAGTTATGGAGTCTTTCATACCATGCTCTAGGAGCTTGTTTCAAACCATACAATGCTTTGTGTAACCTGCAGACCATGTCCTTTTTAACTGGATCAACAAAACCTTCAGGTTGTTCAATGTAGACTTCTTCATTAAGAATTCCATTGAGAAATGCAGATTTTATATCCATCTGATATACCTTAAATCCTTTATGTGCTGCATAGGCAAGTAGAGTTCTTACACCTTCTAATCTTGCAATAGGAGAAAAAGTTTCTCCATAATCTATACCTTCTTCTTGAGAATAACCTTTACATACCAATCTAGCTTTGTTTCTAGATACTTGACCATCTTCATTCAGCTTATTCCTAAATACCCATTTTGTTCCAATTACATTCTTATCTTTAGGTCTAGGTACAAGAGTCCATGTTTTGTTCTTTTGTATTTGTTCTAATTCTTCATTCATTGCTTCAATCCAACTTTCATTTTTCAATGCATCTTTGATATTTCTAAGTTCAAAATCAGTAAGCAGACATGTACCTTTTAGCTTGCTTCTTGTCATAGTACCATCTAATTTGTTTCCAATAATTTGATCTGGTGTATGATTCCTTCTGACATTTTTGGCTAGTATAGGTTCCTTGCTTTTTGAATGATTCATGTTGTTGTCTTCTAGGATCTCTTCTTTAGGTTGCTCGGGCTCGGTAGATATTTGCTCGATAACTTCAGGCTGAGACTTGGTTTGAATTTCTTCCTGTGACTCGGTAACTGTGCTCGGCTCGGTAGATATAGTTTCCTCATTGATAGTTGTGTCTGCCAATGTTTCAGGTTTAATGTAAATGAATCTTCTGTAGTTTTCAGGTTCCCTTTTGCTTTCTTCTTTGGTCTTTTCTGCAAACTCATCAAATTTTACATGTATACTTTCTATGACTTTGTGAGTAGATAAGTTCAGACATTTGTATGCCTTGCTTTTGCTAGAATATCCTAAGAATATTCCTTCATCACTTTTCACATCAAATTTATTTCTTCTGGATTCTTTTAAGATATAACATTTGCTACCAAATACTTTCATGTAACTTACATTGGGTTTATAGCCATACCATAGTTCATAAGGAGTTTTGAATGTGTCTTTCTTCAATTGTACTCAGTTCAAGGTATGAACTGCAGTGCTGATAGTTTCCTTCCAGTACTTTATAGCGATGTTCTTTTCTATCATTAGAGTCCTTGCACAATCCATAATAGATCTGTTTCTTCTTTCTGCTATTCCATTTTGGTCAGGAGTTCTAGGAGCTGATACCTACCTTTTGATTCCTCTTTCAATGCAAAAGTTATTGAAATCATGGGAGATGAATTCACCACCTCTGTCTGATCTTAAGCATTTCAATCTTTTCCCTGTTTCCTTTTCCAGTCTTGCTAAGTACCATTTGAACTTTTCAAATGCTTCTGACTTTTCTCTTAAATACATAACAGTCATCATTCTAGAATAATCATCAATGAAAAGAATAAAGAATTTATCTCCAGTATAGCTTTGTATTCCAATAGGTCCACATAAATCAGTATGCACAATTTCCAAAATTTCTGTAGACTGA
The DNA here is from genome assembly GCA_027943335.1 of Chamaecyparis obtusa. Taxonomy (NCBI): domain Eukaryota; kingdom Viridiplantae; phylum Streptophyta; class Pinopsida; order Cupressales; family Cupressaceae; genus Chamaecyparis; species Chamaecyparis obtusa. The sequence continues at coordinate 7,023 of BSBK01008174.1, read as the reverse complement.
TAGTTCTTACTCTTAAAACTAGTTTTACTCATTTTTCCTATCTGACAATTCTTACATAGACCAGTATCAAGTTTCTTCAAAGTAGGAATGCCTCTAACCTTCTTGAATTTGCTTATTTTTATCATGTTATCAAAATTCACATGACATAACCTTTTGTGCCATAGCCAACTTTCTTCAATTTGAGCAATAAAACATGAATATTCACTGAGATCAAGATAAAATAAGTTACCTTTTGTTTGTTTGCCTGATCCAATGAGTTTTCCTTTTTCATCCAGCAGTCTTGCTTGACCATTCATGAATTCAACCTTGAAACCAGTGTTGATTAGCTGTGCTACACTTAGAAGATTATGTTTTAGTCCTTCAACCCAATAGGCATTATCACATATGAGTTCTTTGGTTAATGAGATTCTTCCTTTTCCTTTTATACAACAAGGTTCATTGTTTCCAAATCTTACATTGCCACTATCACAGTCTTCTAGGTATTCAAATTTTGTCTTGTCACCAGTCATGTGGTGTGAACATCCACTATCTATTATCCATATATCATCTTTGCTTATATGAGAAATAAGTTCCATCTTATCTTCATCATCATCAGATTCATCTTTTATAGCAATAAAGACAATTTCTTCTTCACTATCATCAGAATCTTTAGCCATAAAACATGTTTTCTTACCTTTATCCTTGAATGATTTGAAATTCTTTTTTCCATAGTACTTGTGACTTCTTTTCTCTTCCTTTACCTACTTGTTTGGGCACCTAGCTGCAATATGTCCAACTTCTTCACATGAAAAATAGATTAAAGGAGTTTTACCTTTATATTTACCTTTCCCTTTAGAGTACTTCTTTGCAAGTAATGCTTCTACAATTTCAAGATCACTATCAGAACTTTCTTCTGATACTTCTTCACTTTCTGACTGAACTTCTTTTATTTTCTTGTTCTTCTTTAGTGAAACCTTGGCCTCAAATGCTAACTCAATATTTTTGGAACTTGGAACATAGTTGTCATAGTTGTCTAATTCAAAGGCTGTCAATCTTCCAACTAAAGCATCCAAAGTTATATTGTGGTTTGTTTCACATCTTCTTTCTTGAATAGCTGATACTCTAATTGCATAGATAGGGAGTAGTGTTCTAAGTACCTTACTTATAATAGTTTCATCAGAGATTGTTCCTCCAGAAGCTCTAATTGCACTAACACTTGCTTTGATTCTTTCAACATATTTTGCAATGTTTTCATCTTCTTTCATATTCATCTTGTCGAACTGTCCTCTTAGGCTTTCTGCTTTGGCTCTTTTCACATTTGCATCACCACCATATATTTTCTTCAGTGCCATCCACATTTCATATGCAGTAGTGCATTCTTTAATATCATCAAATTCTTCATAGCTGAGAGAAGATGCAATGTCTATCATCATGGTGTTATGAGTCTTCTTCTCTGCAATGTCTTCAACAGTTAATGTGCCAGTAGGAACTGTGTATTCTTCATCAATGTATTTGCATCCTGAATCACCAATGCAAGCCAAATGAAGTCACGTGAGACCTTGCCATGCTGAAAAGTTATCTCTATTGAGCTTCGGAATTTCCTTCTTGTAAGACATCCTGATCTTTAGCTTAGGTCCTTGAAACCCTTCCTGCAAGCACCACAAGCTCTAATACCAATTGATGGAATATGGATGAACTGACTAAGAGGGGGGGTGAATCAGTCAACCATAAAACACTTAACAATTATTTCTTGCCAAATCCCTTAAGATATCTTAATGAATATTATCTGTTTAGCACTCGGTAAATAGATTGTAGTAACTTTGTAGATGCAGAAAGTATTAGTGAATTATCTTTAGATATTCATCAGCACTTGTATATGATTAAGATAGAAATTAAGAACACAAGAGACACAAGATTTAATGTGGAAACCCAATATGGAAAAAACCACCAATGTATCTAGATACTGATTTTCACTTTTCTGAAGTGATGCCCGGTTAGAAGCCAACCCGGTAAAAGGTTACAAAACACACTGTTAGGTGTGACCTTGTTAGAGGATTTAATCACCCTGCTAGGAGTGGCCTGGTAAGAGGTCTTGAAAACAATTCAATGGAATTGTCACCTTGTTAGAGGATTTACAATATGGCTGTTAAACCAACTCGGTTAAGAGATTTACAATTCATTGTTACAATGATAAGAAGGTAACAATGAAAATGACCTGTATAATAATGCAACTACCTTGCTGATTACAGATCTCTATTCTGCATAAGTCTGATCCTTCCTGATCAAATATATCTCTGCTGCACCTCAAGGATATCTAATCATCCTTCACAAATTCGCACACACCTTTTCTGCTTCTCTTCTATATATCTTCTACTATATATATCTTATTTTTACATTTGACCTTTTATTTATATGATTTTAGATTTGTCAAATCGACATTACTTAGTATAATAGTCGGCTGAATTAAGAAAACTTTATTTGCAAAAATCCTTCAAGGGCCAACGGTGCTCGGTGACCATAACTTTCTACAATCCTTTAGAGACCGAGGGAACTCGATAAACACTGATAATCCTTTTTCCTCGAAAACTGACTGAACTCGGTAGATGCTATCTTTTCTTCGACAATCGACTGAACTCGGTAAACACTGAATTTTCTTTGACGACCGACTGAACTTGATAAACACTAAATTTTCTTTGACGACCGACTGAACTCGGGTAAACACTAAATTTTTGAGTGGACTCGGTAGGCACTAAATTTACTGACAGGCAGACCGACTGAGCTCGGTAGGTACTGAATGTTGCAGACTATGACATTGTGTGACATCAGAGACAATACATAATTTGAGTAGCAATTTCCTTCAAACAATTGTTTCCAACATTAGTCTCCAAGTCTCTAGATGAAGATTCAGAGACCTAGAGACTAAAGGCATTCTCTAAGTCTCTAAATGAAACCATGGTCAAGGAAATGATTCAGAGACTTAGAGATTAATGTAGTCTCCAGATCTCCAGATGGACTGAGGTTAAAGGTGAATTTTTCTGAGCATCTAATGAAATGGTGACAAGTGGCAAGTTCTTGTGGTATGTGCAGATTTTAAAGTTATAAAAGATTTAAAAAGCATAACATAGTTGAAACATTAGAGAAATTTCAAACATTTTCATGACAGAGCTGCTCACGGGAAAATGCCTAGGAAATCTATTTTTTTGTCCAAATATGGTAGCATAATATGTTTTTTAAAATGCTAGACGATGATGGATGCAATGATGGTGGTTAGAATCAGATTAGATCAAGTTGCTGAGAGTAGTAAGAGATTTTAAATCTGTGATCAGATTTTGGGGAGACTTTTTTTCAAAAATTGATTGATTTTGCAGATCCAACAGAGGGAATGAATCAGATTTTCAGTGGATGAAAGGATAAGAGGGTACAGAGGATTAAATCATATTTCAGGGAGGAGTAAAGGACAAAGAAATTAGATTTCCAGTAGATGAGAAGATTTTATGCAAAAAAAGACAAAGTATATCAAATTTTCGAGGTGCCCGAGAAGATCATATATTCAGAGGAGAGAGAGGACAAATGAGATTAGATTGCAGAGTGGGTAGGTGTCGGTCAAGTGTAGATTTTAGGGTTTCTCTCTTAGTCTATTTATTCTTTTCTCTTCTTAGTTTTAGGGGTTCCTATCCTTGTTTCTTCTTATGTTATGTTGAAGGGTTTCAGACTGGTTCTGCCCTCTCACTCAGAAGATTTTATAGCAGGCTTCTAGATGATTTTTTGAATGTATTTCTGCAAAATGAATTTCTCAACCTTGTCTATGCATTGAGTTTTCTATCCTTAATGTATCAAAGCAAGATCATTTCAATAAAATAAAGTACAGTCCATGTTCTTTGTTATTCTATCTCTTTGCATTTTTGTTCTAGCTCTTGTATGTTTATTTGTAAGGCAACTGAAAACATACCAGCTACAAGGTAGTCTGTTTGATTATTTGTGAGTTTCTCTCAAGGAGAGAATTAAATTTCATAGTTAGTTTTAGAGAGCTGACATTATTGAAGGATTTGATTGAACAGTATAGAAGTGAGAAGATAGTTTGTAAGGCACTCTGTCTGGATTGCATTCAGTCTATAAGGCATTCTGTAGTATTTCATTTGATTTGTGACCTGTTGGTTGTATCTTCTAACTCTTTTTCTAAGAATAGGTACTGGTTGGCTGTTTGTGAAGTAGTTATCTCTTAGACATCAAACACAAAATTTCATTACCAGTTCTTTTTAGTTTCTAAGTTCATGCATATTGTGAAAGGACTGTATCCAGGTGATATAGTTTAGATTTTTTATTCTTTGGAGAGAGAATCATAGGTTAACCTTCATTGAGTTGTACTCACAAATAGAAGAAGGATTCACTTCCTTATTCCATTTTCTATGCTGTTACATTTATAGTTCCTATTGTCAAGCTTTGTATCAGGACATTCTCAATTGTTTGCAGAGTGATCTTTTGTTGAGATAGTTGGAAGTACAATAGCATAGTAGTGAAGACCAAATCTACTAATCAAAAGCTTACTTGAAATATAGTAACCTATTCATAGGCAATACCCACCTGAGTCCTATGGAGCTCGAAGTAGAAGGAGGATCTTATCCAATCCTCATCAATTAGGCTTTTCTTGCAAACTTGGAGCCCCTTTTAACTAAGAATCAAGCCCATAATTTGCCAAGTTTGACCCTACAAGAAAAATCCCTAAAAAATTGGTGACTCTACTAGGGAATCATGGTAAGTGACAGCAAGTTTAAGATGTCCAATTCTTTGCTTTGCTGAATCATCCCAGGGTCTGGTCCAGTTTGGATATAGAGTCAATCCTTTTCAAAATTGTTATATCTTCTCACTGAATGTGAGTGGTGACTTTGGCATCTCTGTTTGATCAGTGAATTGTAATGAAAATATTGATATATATGTAATCCTGACAAATAGTCAGTATTCTATTAAGGTTGTGTTGTGTTTGCTGGTTTTAAAGACAGTTTAGATTCGAGGAAAGTTCTCAGTTATCTTAGTTTGGTCCTCTGCAAAGAGGTGGCAGCTCTACCAATGTTTGAAGAGTGATTTGGAGAAGCTTTAGATCAGTGTGTGTGTAGCAATCACAACATCTCTAGGTATTTTATTTTCATACCAAGTTGTTTCATGAAAATCATGTGAAAAATTATCTCCCTATTCTGTGATTTTAAAGCACTAAGATGGAAGGGAAGAGTTAATGTGTTTTGCATACAAGATTTTGAGTACATTCAGTTGTTGTGTCTTAGTGTATGCAAATAATTTTCCAAGGGGATATGTTAGTTTCACTGTGGATAAAATTTGCATGATATGTATGCTTGAGTTTGCATATACAAGGTTGTGATTGATTGAAGAAAGAAAGTAAAATGTATTCAGAGTTTTCTTAGCTTTGTGTATCTCCAAATTTTGTCATGTCTCAAAGGGTATCCCAGTCAGGAGATAGAAGAGATTATAAGTGTTATTCACCTCTAGACTTTGAGGGTATTCCTAGTTACCCAAATGTAATGCCCCCAGAAATTAGAAAATTATTGCCCAAATTCAATGGGGGAAAAGACAAATCAGCTAAAAGCATTTGAGTGTATTCATGGACCTAATTGAGGATTTTGATGTCAGCCATGAAGATGTGATTATGAGATTGTTTGTGCAGTCACTAGCGGAAAGTGCTAGGGAGTGGTTTTAATTTCAATCCCACCATTCTATCCATTCTTAGAAGGATTTTGAATCAGCATTCATTGAGACATATGGAGAATTTATTTGTGAGTACAGTCTGTTAGTTGATCTTATTGGCATCAGCATAGAAGAAAATGAGTTAGTTAATGATTTCAATCTCAGATTCAGGAAAACATTAAGAAGCATTCCTAAGAAATGTAGCCCACATGATGCATTGTCCCTTAGTCATTTACTTGGTTGCATTTGATAGTAAAATGGGTTATTTGTTGACAGACAAGGAACCACAAAGTCCTCATCATGCTTTTCAGCTGGCATCAGATATAGAAAGAATCAAAAGGTTCGGATTGCCAAAGCTCCATGGTGCTGAGAATATAGGATTACATCAAATGGCTTTCCCAAGTGTTGATACTAATTTAGTGATTCAAATGAGTAGTGAAAGTCAAGATGAATGTTATGATCCAGTCAATGTTATGTCAAAAAATGGAAATCAGATTGGGCCTTCAAAATTGTTTCAGAATTTTGATCCTAATATTATTTGTAATTCTCATAGTTAGCCCCAGGTTCAGAGTAATGATCAGTCAATTGATTTGGGGGAAAATGAATTCTCAGTGATGACAGTACAAGAGCAGTAATATGATCATGTTTTAATTGCTGAAAATGATGATTACTTGAGAAATCTTGCAAGAGATCTTTGTAATCACTTATCTGATAAACATATTGATTCTTATGAGCTAGAATTCGTGCCTTCTCTTTGGGTAAGTGCACAAAGATGGGGGACCAAAAAGGGGGTATAAGATGCCACTTTTTTCCTGAAATCAGCAAACTCTGAACTTCAATAAGAAATTGAAGATAGTTAGACTCAAAATTTTGAGATGTGACAAAAACAAGAGCTGTAATACTTTGAATCTAGTTCCTAAACTACTAACTTATTTTGAAAATGGTGCAAATTAAGGCCCTCAAAAAGGGGGAGCACAAAAAGTGGACCTATTTTTTGTCCAAAAACATAACATAGTGTCTGGTGTGCTCCCCCTAAAATGTTAACTTTTTTTTTGGATTTTTTTAATCACTCTAGTGAGAAGTTAGCTAACACCACGTAGTTTATCCTAGATTTTTTTGGTAATTTTTTTATGAATGTATAATTTTTTATGAATTTACGAAGTGCACACATCCTAAAAACATGAAATTTTTGTGTGCTCCCCCTAGAAATCATTTAAAAATAATCAAAAATTAAATTTTCTTTTTTTTTAAAGTGTGTAGAATGGAGTCTAGTTTCTAAAAATGTAACTTATTGCAAAATTTGATGAATGAGCCAAAATCTATGCCCAAAATATTGCATGTTGGTTTTTT
>BSBK01008173.1:135000-138927 GCA_027943335.1 Chamaecyparis obtusa | reverse complement strand
TAAAAAATATAAGGTTTTCTCCTTCATTCATATTCTCCATAGGTTGATTCTTTTTGTGCATTAACCTTTTGGTTGATCAATTTGGATCTGTCCCTTGGAATTTGGATTTAGAAGTGGATCTTGTATTTCCCATTATCATACATTCATACCTCACATGCCCTCCATAGATATAAAAATATATCAAAGATATATTTTTATATCTTACATTTTTGGTGAACCCGACATGAATACCCTCTTTTCTTTTGTGGAATTGGATGCCCTCTCGTATTTATGGTTAAATTATTTCTTTTATGGTGTTAGATCTTGCATGTATTATATTTATTTTATATGTTTGTATCTCATATGAAAAAAAAATACAAAAACAATCATTTATTCATGGTTTGTGTTCTTCTAGTTTAGTTCATTTGCATTGCATTGGTATATGAGCTTTACTACCTCTAGTCCTACCTATAACATTCAGTTAGGAGAAGTCGTAGACTCATGGGTGCCTTTGATCATGAATCTTCTCTCCTTTCTTAGGATCCTGGATGACAATTTGATTATTCATGATTCCCAACCCTATTATGGAGAAAAACTCTCTCACTCATTTGATGATGAGGATGATGCTTTAAGAGTTCTTCGTGAACAAGTCCAAAAAACATTCAACTATAATTGATAAAATGGGTAATTGGCTTATACAAGAAAACCATAATCAAGATTTTGTTCATGCTATCGATGCTCTTAAGAAAGTTCTTCGTGATAGTGATCAAGGTGTTAATCTCTTGCATGGTATTACTCATCTTGTGCATTCAAATGTTAAACCTTTAGTCAAAGAAGCTCAAGATTTAGGGTTGACTCCTCCTGTTACTAGTATAGAACCTTCTTATGTTCCTTTATCTAGATTCCTACCTATACTCCTTTGGTGACTACAACGGTTCCCTCTGTTTCCTATGAGTGTTCCTCATGTGTCCCTTCCTACATCACAACCTTCTTATAATAATGTTCCTTTTACTTATTCTAATCCTCTTCCAGCTGTAGTTCCAAGTGTTCCTCCAGTTGTGTCTTCCATTCTTGTAGCTTCTTACACTTTACCTAGTGTTTCTAATGTTGCTATTCCTCCTATTTCTTCCAATGATTCAACAATCATCAGTTTGGCTCAAACTGTGTCATCTTTACAACAACAACTTGCAACCTTGACTCAAAATAAGTTTAGCATTCCTACATGTGACATGGGAAGTCCTTTGTCCCTAGATATTATTCGTACTCCTGTTCCTCAACAGGTTCATATGCCTCATCTCAAGAATTACAACGGAAAAGGAGACCCCATTCATCATGTTAAAACATTTCAAATCCTTTGTAGTGATTATGCTCATGACCATAGGATTTTAGCTAAGTTATTTGCTAGAACTTTTCATGACAAGGCCTTATAGTGGTATTGTCCTTGCCTCCTTATTCTATTGACTCATTTCCAAAACTTGCTAATGCTTTTATTCAACAATTTAAAAATAACATTGGTCCACAAGTGTCTTTGACTAATTTGATGCATTGTAAACAAGTGCTAAAGAAAAATTGACTGAATTTATTGTTAGATTTAAGCATTTGCATGCTCAGATTTCCTATCCTATTCCTGATATTGATATTCAATGTATGTTTATTTCAAATTTGCAAAAGGATATTAGAGATAAGATTTAGCTTACTGAATTTACCTCTTTTCAACAACTTTGTGCAGTGCTTCATCATTATCAATTACAAGTGAGTCAATTTAAGAGAAACACTCCAATGGCTCCTGTTCTAGTTGATAAGAGTGATGCTACTCCTAAACCAAATAATTCCAAAAATTCAACAACTATGTCAAGATAAACAAACAAGCGAATGCAATTGTTGATCAAGTTGTTGTTGGATCTCACAGTGCCACTTCTGGATCCACTACCTTTCGATTAAATCATACGTTTACTCCTCTTTCTAAATCTTACATTCTATTATGAATAGGTTGTTAACTACTAATATGATTACTTTACCTCCTATTAGACCTCTTTTACCTACAACGATAGCATCTAAATCTTTTTGTCAATATCATCGTCTGAATGGTCATGAAACTGAGAAATGTCATTTTTCAAAACATAGGTTCTGGACTTAATCGACTCTAATGCTTTATCTATTGATAATCTTGATGGTAGTGGGAACGAATCTGTCTCTCCTCCTAATCAAAACCTTCAAATCTATATGAATACTTTTACCTACCCATGATACTAATACCATTGCTCAGCCATCTTCTATGGATATTGTGTATGATTCAAAGATGGATGATCTTAATCACATTTTTAATTAAGTGGAGCATGTTGTTCAATTCTGTATCTCCACCTCAGCCTCAGCCTCAACCTCAGCTTCAACCTCAACCTAAACCCACAATTGCAGCTTAAACTGAAATATCAACCTAAACCTTGAAAACAACTTAAGAATAAAAGACCTCAGGACCTCTTGATTACCTTTGATGATTCATATACAATTAAAGCTCTGATGATTGCCTTTACATTTATGCTAGGATTTCTAAGATTACCTACCCATGGTTGTCTAGTTGATCCTACATCCCTAGTCAATGTTATTACCGAGAAAATATTTTATGAAAAACTTGCAACGTGATTCTTATGATACATCTGATGTGTGGATTCAAACTTGTAATGGTTTTTTATATCCATCATTTGGTTCCATTGATTTTCTGGTTGAAATTTATGGTAAAATTGTGAACACTACCTTTGTTGTTGTTCCTACTTCTGATCAATTTCAAGTTAAGCGTGGTTTTACTTGGTTGAATGCCATGCATGTTGTTGCTTCTCCTATCCATAAATACCTTAAATTCATTCATGATGATGAAGTGAAGATGATAAACCATATTTTATATCAACCTTCTAGGCCTAGGGATTGTGCTACTCTTGACTCTTTTGGCCTTCATTACCTAATTCATGTCCTTCTCGACCTGATAATATTTTTCACTCATATCAAGCCTATAAAAATCACAAGATTCTTGAGTTAAGCATGCCTCTGATGGATCTTAATCATGGTATTTTTCCTACACCTTCCATACTTCCTCTATCCATGGTTTCTAGTTCTATTAATCAAGCTCCTAGTGTTGCTTGTCAATCTGCTGAGAATCCTATTAATCCTCCTATAGACCTGTGAAGGCTCTTGTAGTTGTTCCTCCTAGTTCTGAACATATTTAAAATAAGACAAAATTTAATTGATCTGCTAATGAAATGTTGGAAAAAGTGTCATTCTTGAGATAAGGCTTGTAATTTTGTTATTCAAATTTCTTTACTTTCTTTGATCAATCTATGCATGATGTGTTAGAATAAGTTAATGGTAATAATGATGTTAAGATGCATGATTATGATGATTCTATTCGTATCTTAGATCCTATTTTGATTAATATGGATGAAGAAGATTCTCTTCATGATGATAATGATGAATATGAGGACTATTGACATTGATATTGATTTACCTAATATGCTTTCATCACAATTGACAATTACACCTAGTATCAAAGATGATGATTCTCAAGAGGATCCTTATTTGGAACTGGCTATCATTCCTACTGTGCTGGATATAGTCCCTCTTGGCAAATTACCCACCTTCCCTAATGAATATAGAATGATATGGGGAGAGTAAGCGGCATGCTTGATTGTCTTGTCCTTCATGGTAGCCTTTGTTGTGTGTTTGTTTCTAGTACCATGCTTCTCTCGTAATGTGTTTATTAAATGTTGTTGGATTCTTTTATACGACCCTTGTTGCGCTATTGGTGCAAGGTGATGAAGGAATTGAACTTGTTGTTCCAATCCTCTACATGTATCTCTATTTATCTATATGTTGTTTCATGTTATGTTTATAACTGTGCTATTGTTCATAAATGTTTCCTTGTGTAATTTTCTTGGATCCGTGACTTGGTAGCACTGA
>BSBK01008173.1:0-130000 GCA_027943335.1 Chamaecyparis obtusa | reverse complement strand
TTTGCAACATTTTTTGGCCCTCTAGAACAACAATTGGTATTTTGCTCATAACTTGAGCATACAATGTCAATATTAGGAAAATGAGATATCGTCGGAAAGCTAGTTCCGAGATTTATCCAGATCTTGAGGTTTGAATTTTTTATTTTTCTTTCTTGATGGTGTTGTTTCCTATCAAAGCCAAATGTTCTATTTTGCACTCTGGGAGCTCTATATTGCGCATCCTGACTCTATTTTGGGAAAACGATATATCATTGGAAATATTGTTAAGAGAGCTTTCCATTTCTATGAGTCATTTTCCTCGATTCTTCTCTAGGTATATTTTATTCAATTTTTGGCATTTCTATATTCTGGTAGATATCTTGGATGTTATAGGTCCTGGGATCTCTTCCCTTTAGGGGATGGCTCTTCTTAGGCTTTTATTTTGTTTTAGAAGCCTTTTCTCTTCTTTAAGAAGTGTATACTTCACTTTTGTAGCATTCTTTTATGCACATGGACTGAGATAAAGTGTCATTCTATTGCATGCTTGGAATCTTGAACATGTTTGTGCTATTTGTACTTGCACTCCATTATTAATTGCCATGGGGAGTTGGATGTTTTCCCTTTGTTTTCCATCTACCTTTGTCAAGTGAGTGTTCCTTCCATGACATTAGCCTCAGGGTATCTTTATTTGTGTTTGTACTTTCACTGCACCTTCGATGTTTTTGGTTCTTCACGATGTAGTTCTTATTGACACTATTTTTAGTGTACCTGTCACCTCTCCCTTGTCAGCATTATAGGGGGGTTTCTATTGATCATTCTTATGATTCCTTAGTTTGATAGTGTAAGCTATGTATTCAGTATTTGTTCCTATGTACTAGGCGAATGTAGTGGCTGGGTACCTATGCATTTCGGTGAGATGGATCTGTTATCTCTATTAAGCATTTAAGGTTGTCATTAGTATCAAAGATTTGTATAGATATTGGTCAGTCACTTACATTGAGCCAATTGGTAACATGAAGCAGAATAGACTAGTCGATAAAGCATATATACCGAGCAGCAGGAAGTTTACTGAGCACTAGCAGACACCGACACTGATAGACAATAAACACCGAGCATCATAGTATACACCGAGCAGTTCACACAATGTTTACCGAGGATCACAGAAAATAATATAGTAATCTGAAATGGCACATACTTCTATGCAATGGTTACAATGGTTCATAAAATGTTTTACCAAGATCGAGGAACATTTAATGTGATGATATTCATTAAATGCAATGTATATCTTTTGTAATGGTTGATCTAGGTTATTATTGTATAGTGTAGATCTTAGGGTTATGACTATGTTGTGTAACCTAATTTTGTTAAAGCAGCAAAATAGAACACTATATATTTGTGTGTTCACATCATTTTTGGTGTTAGCTGATATATGAATCATGAAGCATTTGAAACAATTGCCTAACTTCAAGTCTATCAGTTAACAAAGAAAAATTGAGTATAGAGGAATTCAGATTGAGTAGAATCAACAGAGGCTACTGAGCAGTTCAGAGTAGAGATTCATCACAAGTAAGGTGATATTTTATCAGAGCTTATAGATCTGTATTAGATAATTGAGTTGTCAAATAATAGATAATTGCCTATTGCTTTCTAATAATTGTAATAGAGTTTTGGATAAAATCTCTTAACAGAGTAGACTTAACAGTCTTATGTAAATCTCTTAACCGAGTGCACACTTCATTACTGTTGTTAAAATCCTATAACTAGGTAGATCTAGCTGATCTAACATGTCACTCCTAATAGGGTGAGATCACCAGAAGTGATCAAAACTTGTAGCCCTAACATGCAAACCTTTTCTATCTGCAGTAGTGAAGAATTTGTGGGTGTCATCCCCACCACAGTTTTTACCTTCTAACAAGGGTTTCTATGTTACCAAAATACTTGTGTCATGTGATTGTCATATTGATGTCATGTTGTTTACCTTCATAAGTTAAATGAATGATTGATACATGCAGTTAGATTCAAGTTGTTTTGGTCGGTTATTACTGTTTACAATTACATATCAGAAAGGTTTAAAAGTAAAAGTTTTTGAAGGCACAAATTCACCCCTCCTCTCTCAGTACCTATCTCTCCTAATTCCAACAATTGGTATCAGAGCCCAATTCTCTAATTGAACAGTTTAACCACTGAAGGGTGAAGATCTAAGTCATGGAGAGATACAAGCTTGACAAGACTATTGAGAATCAGAAGATACAAATGCAGATGTTTATTGAACAGTACAAGGAAGCCAAGGAAGGACTAAAGAAATTACTGGTTGAAAGAAAGAACCTACCTACTCTACAAAATGAGATCGGTTACCATGAAGAACCTATTGGTGAAATGTTTGAGCATATTGGATCTAGCTCTGGAAGCATATCTGATGAATCTAAAAGCATAATCATTGATTTATCTGAAAAAAATCAAAATTTAACTGATCAAATGAAAGCACTACAAATCGGTCAAGAATCTCAGATGGTGAGAATGGTAGAAACAATGAACAAAGCAAGCTGAGCAAGAAAGGAATTTGGCTATCGATGACTGAAGACCGATGACTGAACAACTTCAAGCTAAAGAAAGTGCGATAAAGAGACTCACTGATCATCATTTCCAAGTAACTAATCAAATGATGACTATAAATCAAGAGATAAACCAAGTGAATGGAGAATTGTCAAGAAGACTAGAAGATGTTGCAAGACTTAGAGAAGAGAATGAGAAGTTAAGAAATGATGTGAAAAGTCAATAGGAACAAAATGAAATGAAGAAACTTGCTGAGGATAGTTCCAAGAAGATTGATGATTTCTTGTCTAATCAAAGAAGATTTTGGGGTAGAGCTAGAATAGGCTACACTGGCGAAGGAGAATCATCACAACAAGCTGAACAAGTCAACATTAGTCAAAATCAAAAACCTAAAGTGTTGACATGTTATCACTGTGGAAAACTGGGACATACATCTAATGTGTGTAGAAGCAAAGCACAAGGTAAACCTCCTGTCACTCCTAAGTTTAATGGATATTGTTACTACTGTGGTAAGTTTGGACATCCTGCTTATGAGTGTAGAGCTAAGGAAAATGATCTTGCTAATAATACCACTATGGAGAAAATATGCTATACTTGTAATGGACATGGACACACTGCATGAGAGTGTAACGCTAAGATGAAGCAAGTATGGAGTCCTAAGAAGCAAACACAACGAAACCCCTGTCAACCGAAGAGACAAGGTAACTCTTATGTTTGGGATTATAATACATGGGCTAACTACATTGGTTGTGGTAGATATGGACACATTGCAGCAAATTGTTACAGAAAGAGTCGGATTGGACAATCAAGAAGCTGGACAAGCACTAGAATGGCTTGTATGCACTGTCACAAGGTTGTTCATTTAAGAAAGAATTGCAAAGACCGAGCACCAGGTGAAAACCATATATTTGAGAGTGGATATACTATCATAGATATCATGAAGTTAAGGAACACTATGTGGAAGAAGGCATCTAATGAGAATGCTGAGTCAAGTAATGCTATCGGTGAAACCTCATCCACTGGATTGGGTGACATCAGTACCTCCACTTAAGATGAAATAGGTATGTATGGGACTGACATTTCAAATGATCACATATTACATATAGTTCCTTATGCATGATGTACTTATACCAAATCAGCATGGATAAAGATGCACTATGGTTTAGATGTCATGAGCTAACAATGTTATATAGACGGTAAAAGAGAGACTGAGAGTTGGTTACCCATCGGTAATCACTATCTAAGGTTAATCGAGCACATGTACCAACCGACAAATAAATTATATGTTAAACGAGAAGATGAAAAATTTTAGCTGTCACCGAGCTGACAGCTGTTTTGTATCAAAAGTTAGGTCAAGCATTTATTGCATGAAAGTTCAAGCAGGAATATCAAAAAGTCTATAAATACACGGGAACAGAGTTCATTTTTACATTGCGATTTCAAAGACCAGAGATTTTAAAGAGTAGAGTTTGAGCCAAACATTTTTTTCAGAAGGATTCAAGACTACTTCAGATTGAACTGACATCACTCTTCATGATACCGAGTAAGTTCTTTTGCTATCAAACACTTTTTATCCTGTTGCTTGTCGAAACCCTAGAATCGATTTATGGCATCTACATCATCTGCAAGTGAATCACAAAGTGTTAAGGAGGAGGTTAATCTAATCATTAGGGAAAATTTTGATGAACCTAAGTTTAAACCACATCCCAAGGTCGCAGCACAAATAGATACAATGGGCACTTTTTCGAGCATACCTGAAAGGGTTTTATTGACAAAAGACGTAAGATCATATATTCATTTCAAAATCAGAGAAGTTGGAGATTTTGAAACTATAGCAACATGATGAAGGGTCCTCCCCTGAATACCACAAACACATAATAGAAATAGAGAAATAACAACAATATGCAAGAACAAAAAATGGGCTTCTTATTATCTCCACAAATGTGGAATTACAAAATTTCAAAATTACAATATGCAAAGCCACATGGGCATTTCCCTTACAATATTCTGTAGAACAAAGCCTCAAATTATTACCCAAAACTATCCTGAACTGCCTAAGACAACACTATAGCCTTCCTTATATAGTCAATTTTCCACCGCCTGGGAAGGTTCCAAAATTTTAGCCAACAAGGCCAACCAAACTTAGAATTATTTTATTTTACAATTTATTACGTCAAAGTCGGCTCAAAATAACTTTTGAAACCCAAACAAATTTTTTGAAAGAAAATCATTTTTCGCCATTTCAGGTGTCCCAACTTTTGAAGACCATAAGTCATCACCAGTTAACCTGATTGACTATTAGTACCCCATTCTGGAAAGGCCATGAAGTGCTCAATAGGCTTAACTCATGCAAGCACTTGTCATCCAAATTTTCAATCTCATCCGGGGCCTCTAAAGCCTTCAAAACTAAGTTCAAAGTTTCTGTACCCTATTGCCAATACCAAAAATCTTCAATATCTACAAAGCTAGACTTGATCTGTCAATGAAACTTTACTGGCAAGCTGATATGACCAAAATGAACCTCCAGGGAAGAAATCAAAACATTCCGAGATTGGATGACCAACTTACTAAAAATAGCAAGTTTCCACAAATAGCAGCTCTATAGAAGATAGCCCTATTGAATACAAAAATGGAAATATTTTTGGGTGATGCAAGATTGCTCTTACACCCAAGATGCTTCTGCATCAGACACCCGGGGTAATTTGAGAAGTGACCTTGTCACGACTTAGGTGTGTAGAGGAAAACCAAGATAGTTAACCTCCTCCTTTGTCAGCCATGATGAATCTTCAATAGGTTTTCCTTTCCATTTGACCAGATATTCTTCATATGTCATGTTCCTTGTGCTTCTGCCAACACGACTATCCAGTATGTCTTCAATCTCCTTGGCATCTGAACTGGTTGCTAGAATACTCCACTGTGTTGCTATGATCTCATCTTCAACACCTCCTTCATGATACTCTATCAAATCTAAAACATTATATACTAGTGAAATATTCAGCTCAGTAGGAAACTCGACCTCATATGCATTTCCTAAATCATTCTTATTTAGTATCTTACATGGCCCAAACTTCTTCATTTTTAGCTTGTTATATGTACCAACTGGAAATCACTCCTTCCGCAAATAAACCATGACTTCATCTCCAACCTGAAATTCCTTATGCCTCCTTTTCTCATCTGCCTTAGCCTTATACTATGCATTCATCTTGGTAATATGCTTCCTCACCTCATCATGGATGTTCTGCAAAATCATCAGCTTCAGCACTACTTATTTCTCCTTTATCTATCTTTCTCAACTCAGATACATTTCTTGGACTACTTTCATATACAATCTGTGGATGATGTGATGAACTAAACTTCAAATCTATCTTCATGTCTACACTTTCTGCTAGTGTCATTCTATGTGCTACCTTATTTGGAAAACTGGCTCTTGGAATCAAGTGCATCTGATGACTGATCTTTCTTACTAGTGGTAATCCATCAGGCACATTATCAGATACAATATCTTGAAACTCATTCAATAATTTTGCAACTTCTACAGGTACATCTTCTACTTCCTCTTTCCTAGCCTTTTGAATTAAGGAAAAACACATATGCCACATACCATCTAAGAAATTTCCTCTATCAAAAAAATTTATTCTTGCATTACCACATTCCTTTTCTTCAGTTTCCTTCAATGGTTTTAACTTATGTCGCACTCCATCCTTTATCAGGGAATAGGTATTTGCATGACCATCATGTACAACACATTTGTCAAACTACCAAGGTCTACCCAACAACATGTGACATGCATCCATAGATATTATATCATGTAGTACCTCATCTTGGTACCCACTGATCTTGAACTTCGCTAGGCACTGTTCACTGACCGTGATCTTATGGTCATCTTGCACCCAGGCAACCCGATATGGATGTGGATATTTCTACCTCTTGAGCTTCAACTTTGTCACCATATCTTTTGACACCAAATTATTAGTACTGCCACTATCAATAATCACATCACAACACTTACCCTCACACTTGCATCTATTGCGAAACAGGCTCCTCCTTTTCTCAGGTTCATTCTCACCACTCAGTAGGACTCTTCTATTAATCAACATTTCTCCTCTTTTAGCATCTTTAGAATGTGATGATCTGGCATCTTCATCTACATGTGCAACTCTAGCATGGCCTTCATTTCTCCAGTTTGTCCTTCCTTGGCATTGAGGACATTCAAATGCCCTGTGACCTTCTTCTCCACAATGAAAACATGTTCCATGGAAGCTTCCTCTTCCAGAACCTTGTCCTCTTCCTCTTCCTCTCTGATCTCTATTATTCTGATCATGGAAATGATTGAAATTATCTCCTCTCTAATTTTGACTGTTACTCACCTCATCCTTCTTTTTCAGATCTTCATTTTGATCTCCATATGACCATCCACCAAATCTTCCATCATGACCTCTTCCGCTTTGTCTGCTCTCAAACTTCTTGTTTAGCTTTTCCTCTACTTTTAGGGAAAACTAGTATGCCTCTTCAATACTGTTCATTCGAACCAGATTCAGCTCCTCCTGAATGCTCAGCCTCAATCCATTAAGGTAATAGGAAACTTTCTCCTTATCAGCTTCTGCATGTCCTATTCTGATGAGGATTTGATAGAACTCCTCTGTATACTCCTAAACAGATCATCTCGCTTGCTTCAAACTTTGCATTTTCTTCAGTAGGTCAAGCTCATAATCAACAGGGATGAACTATCACTTCAATTTATCTACCATTTAATCCCATCTTGTGATTTTATCTTTCCCTCTTCTATTTTGCTCCAATTGAATCTCTTGCCACCAGATCTTTGCATGACCCTTCAGTCTAGCCTTTGCAAACTTGACCCAATTAGGATCCTCGCTATCTTCATACTCAAAATATTCTTCACATTCATTGATCTAGTCAATCAACTCCTATGCATTAAGATTTCCTAAAAATGTAGGAACCTCAATCTTAGGTCTTTTCCCAATCTTCAAAATGGCTTGAAAAAGTCTTTCTTCCTCCTGGTTCACAACTTTGACTTCTCCTTCTTGATCTTCTTCTTTGGCTTCATCCTCGCTTTCATCTCTAACATTAAGATTCATTCCTTTGCGAATCTCCTCTTGCAATGCTCGCACTTGTCTCTGTCCTGCCCTAACCTTAGGTGTTACAACACCAGCTCTTCTGCCATGTTCCCTTCATGGAGGCATTTTCATGCTTCTCACTGAAACCCTAACCACAGTCCTGGTGCAAACTGCCTCATAGTCGATGATCTGTTTACACAGAAACCCTAACCCACGGTCTTGGTGCAAACCGCCTCACAATCGGCGATCTATTTACACACTCAGGAACTCTTGCTCTAATACCACTTGATGAAGGGTGCTCCCTTAATACCACAAACACATAACAGAAATAGAGAAATAACAACAATATGAAAGAACAAAAAATGGGCTTCTTATTATCTCCACAAATGTGGAATTACAAACATTCAGAATTACAATATGCAAAGCCACATGGGAATTTCCCTTACAATATTCTGTAGGAAAAAGCCTTGAATTATTACCTAGAACTATCCTAAACTGCCTAAGACAACACTACAACCTTCCTTATATAGGCAATTTTCCACCGCCTGGGAAGGTTTCAGAATTTTAGCCAACAAGGCCGACCAAACTTAGAATTATTTTATTTTACAATTTATTACATCAAAGTTAGCTCAAAATAACTTTGGAAACCCAAACAAAATTTTTGAAGGAAAATCATTTTCTGCCTTTTCAGGTGACCCAACTTCTGAAGACCATAAGTCATCACCAGTTGACCCGATTGACTATTATGACCCCATTCCAGAAAGGCCACGAAGTGCCCAACAAGCATGACTCATGCAAGCACCTATCACCTAAATTTTTAACCTCATCTAAGGCCTCTAAAGCCTTCAAAAGTGAGTTCAAAGTTTTTGTACCCTATTGCCAACACTGAAAATCTTCAATATCTACAAAACTAGACTTGATCTATCAATGAAACTTTACTGGCAAGCTGATATGACCAAATTGAACCTCCAGGGAAGAAATCAAAACATTCTAAGATCGGATAACCAACTTAATAAAAATAACAAGTTTCCACAAATAGCAGCTCTGTACAAGATAGGCCTTATTGAATACAAAAATAGAAATATGTTTGGGTGATGCAAGATTGTTCTTACACCCAAGATGCTCCTGCATCACAGCATATCAACAACTCTATGGCCTCGATGGAAGATTGAAAATAGATCACAAGAGGATTGATGAATCAGGGTTATCATGTTTTATACACTTTCCACAATCATTTAAAACAGATTGGATCATAATTATTTTGAGCAGATATCACAATGACAAATTATGGCTGGATAAACCGATTGAGGTCAACAAGAAAATATTCAATAGGGTTACTGGGCTCCCTACAACTAACAAGGCTAAGGCTTTCCATAGTTTTTCATGACCGGATGTTGAGAAATATACTAGAGCACAATGGGACGGTCGGGCACTAAAGATTTTGACAATAAAAGACCCAATAGTCAAATTTGCAGCACATGTGATTGGATACAAATTATTTCAATCGAGCAGACTCAACAATGTACCCTACATCGTAGTAGACATGGCACACAAAATTGTGGTAAAAGGTCACTAGGTTGATCTTGTAGAGGTACTGTTTCATCAACTTCAGGAGAATATGAAGACCATAAGGAAAAAGAAGTCTAACACATGTAAGGTCAAATCACTACTTGCTTGCATATTTTTCTATCTACAAAAATATATACTTGGCACCAATAAAGTAAATTGGAAACCGGATATACTAATAACAAAATAGATCAATGAAATGATGAATAAGTTAGGAGATACATTGAATATAGAGTTTAATGCATACTTCAAAGAGTTTCAATGTAAAATGCATAAAAGAAGCAGAATTCTGAGGGAATTAGTTCAAAAATTTGAGCATGATATATGTTTTGTAGTCAACATAGATAATACATTGATAAAAGCAGTTGAACCTAGGATAAAATGGTTGGCACCGATGGGAAATGAAATGAACCATGATTTCACACTGAAATTTATTAATGCACTTCTTGCACTACCAAAAGATCCCATTGCCACTAGGTTCAGAGTATATGAAGAGGCCAAATCTAGAATTTCAACAAATATTGAGATTGGTAAAATTACTAGAAAGGTAAAGAAGATGAAGAAAAATCTCACTGCTAAATATGGAGATGGGTCTGAGACATCTAAAGGGACACCAATTGAATAGGCAGCTAAAGGTCAGCTATAGTTGGCTGATAAACCATATGATAGTGAGGAGACCAAGTTTGACAAAGAAGAAGATCACACATCGGTTCCTCCACCTGAAATTCCTATAAAGAAGCAGTCACCTATACATGAAGGTATAAATACATGATCATCAAATACAACACCAACAACTGATAAGGAAGAAGTAGAGAAAGTAACAAAAAGGAGAGCAGCTACATCGACAAAGAAATATATCAAGAGAAAGAACAAGGTTGTAGCTGAGGCACCAAAGAAAGGAGAAAATTCATAAGAAATAAAGAAGATCTTGAGGAAAGTGAGACTGAAGATGATGTCAATCAATTCAAAGTGGTCAGTAACAAGGCAAAAACAATAGATGAAATCATTGAGGACATAATTGAACATGGAGACCTCACTGATCCCTTACTAGACAGATTTGACAAGATGTCAAAAGAAGATAAAACCAAGATAGAAGAGGATGTTATCCAAATGATGATCAAATTCAAGAAAGTTCCAATGGAATTTTCCTATGCATTACCAAAGAAATTGGATGAAAAAATTATTGAAAAATGGGCTATTACACTAGACACCGAGAAAAGAAAGAGAGAACGCTCTCTAGTTTGGGCAGCCTCACATTTAAGTTTTGGAGAAGTTAGTGAATACTCGACCAAATACCAAGAAAAATTTATGATCAAGAATAGAGCCTTGATGATCATGGATGAAAATGTAGCAAATATGGATACCACAACTGATTCTATGTGCACATCAATTTTGAAGGTCGAAGAAAAAGTTGAGCAAGAAGCATTCTTGAACTTGTCTAAAAAGAGACACAATTCCAAAGGTAAAGGTATTTGCATTAATGAGGGAACAACAAAGAAATGAAAGAATACTGGTATATCAGTTACCAAGGCAATTGAGATTACTGAGGACAAGGAAGAAATAAGTATTTCACAAGATGCACTAGATAAAGTTGAAGTTCAACTGGAGAAGAAAACTGATGACGATGTACTCGTTGAGGACATAAAAAATGGTGATCCTGATGACCAAGATGATGAAGATGTAAATATTGCACCAAATAAAGATGAAGCACTAGACACTGAATGTTTATTTACATCACTACCAGGTAAACTTCTTATACTTGCAGAAGTAGCTAAAATTCTTTCCCAAGTACAACCCAATGGCTCAAATCCCAAGAAAACCAAAGACATTATAGGGGATCAAGACATAGAGAAACCTGCAGAAACAAATGATCCTACACAAACAGAGGCACCTACCACCAAGGCAAAGGAAACAAAAGAAACAAAGGAAATAGAGGTGATCCCACTTGACACCGCATTCGAGACTCCTACTATATCAATCAAGACTACAACTACCGAGGAGTAGAAGAAGGAAGAATGTGTGTTAACCAGGAAGGATACTTCGAAATCTGGAGATAAAACTATTGCTATTATTGAGAAGAAATCACCTCTAGCACCGGAGAAGAAGAAGAAGAAGAAGAAGAAGAAAGGAAAAGGGTCGGTCACCCTAGATGAAGTGATCATTATCCCTGAGTGTGACCCAAGGACCCTAAGCCCTGAATAATTGAGTAAATATAGGGAATTATGTTCAAGAAAGGTAGCGCAAGAGAAGTTGAAGGAAGAACACAAACAAAAAGAAATCTTAATAGATGTGTGGGATATCCTCCAACAGGTAGTACTTGAGGTGAATATTGATGAGGATACTCCTATCATAGATCAACTTGCTACACTTGCTGAGAAGATCAATGACCCAGATATTGATGCAGATAAATGGATTGAAGAAAGGGCAGAATCCAAGATAGCACAGAAAATAAGCCTAGAAGTGGAATTGAAGAAGGTCAAATTATCTGAGGTAATCATCGAGATCAAAACCATCACCCAGTTAATTTGTCAATATTTATTGAAGCTTTGTACTACATACACATTCACTGTTGAAGTCAGTGAAAAGATCAAATGATTGGAAGTAGAAATACAGTTGAGTACAAATGCAGCTATAATCGAGCCTCATGCCTTCTTAAAGAACATTCACCGAGTTCAGTAACTCTAGCAGTTAATAGCAGATTTGAAGAAACAAGAAGAGCACATAACAGATCAGGTTACTGAGTTACAGATAGAACTCATACCATACCTAAAAAATTTTGAGGCACACATTGTCAAAGCTGAACAACTTGTTGCAACACCAAAAATTTTGCTATTAGATAACATCTTTGACATGCATGCACAAGTCGGTCTTGAGCACATTGCTCTCACCAACTTGAAAGAGGAATGGTACAACCTCTTGGAGTCAGTGAAGAAAACCAACCAGCATATTTTTGACAAGATGTGAGTATAATACTTAATTTTTGTAATTGGCATTACTATCAAAAAGGGGGAAAAACAATGTATAAGTTGTTATGCCAAATGTGTACATAGATGCTACATATACTACATATTATCGGGAGCATGCACCGAGGGGGAGTACTTAGTACTTAGAATTTTTTTGATGTGTATATGTATATGGCGGAGATATAAGTTATATAGAAAATTTTGTCTATATACATTCAAAGTTTTGATACTAATGCCAAAGGGGGAGATTTTTATCTCTATTGAGCATTTAAGGTTGTCATTAGTATCAAAGGTTTGTATAGATATCGGTCAGTCACTTACATTGAGCCAATCGGTAACATGAAGTAGAACAAACTAGGCGGTTAAGCATATATACCAAGCAACAGACAGTTTACCAAGCACCAACAGACACCCACATCGATAGACAACAAACACTGAGCAGTTCACATAGTGTTTACCGAGGATCATAGAAAATGACATAGTAATCTGAAATGGCACATACTTCTATGCAACGGTTATAACAATTCATAAATTTTTTTACCAAGATCAAGGAACATTTAATGTAATGATATTCATCAATGCAATGTATATCTTTTGTAATGATTGATCTAGGTTATTATTTTACACCGTAGATCTTAGGGTTATGACTATGTTGTGTAACCTAATTTTTTCAAAGCAGAAAAATGGAACACTATATATTTGTGTGTTCATATCATTTTTGGTGTAAGCTGATATATGAATCATAGAGCACTTGAATCAATTTCCTAACTTCAAGTCTATCAGTTAATAGACAAGAACCAAGTACATAGGAATTCAAATTGAGTAGAATCAGCAAAGGCTAATGAGCAGTTCAAAATAGAGATTCATCACAAGTAAGGTGATATTTTATTAGAGCTTATAGATCTGTATCAGACAATTGAGTTGTCAAATAACATATAATCTCCTATTGCTTTCTAACAATTGTAATAGAGTTTTGGATAAAATCTTTTAACAGAGTAGACTTAACAGTCTTATGTAAATCTCTTAACCAAGTGCACACTTCATTAGTGTTGTTAAAATCCTATAAATAGCTAGATCTAGCTAATCTAACATGTCACTCCTAATAGGGTGAGATCACCAGAAGTGATCAAAACTTGTAGCCCTAATAGGCAAACCTTTTCTATCTGCAGTAGTGAAGAATTTGTGGGTGTCATCCCCACCGTAGTTTTTACCTTCTAACAAGGGTTTCTGCATTACCAAAATACTTGTGTCGTGTAATTTTCATATTGATTTCATGTTGTTTACTTTCATAAGTTAAATGAATGATTGATACATGCAGTTAGATTCAAGTTGTTTTGGTTGGTTATTACTCTTTATAGTTACATATCAGAAAGGTTTACAAGTAAAAAAATTTGAAGGCACTGATTCACCCCTCCCCTCTCAGTACCTATCTCTCATAATTCTAACAGGGTCATTTACCATATAGACACTCTTTCTTTCCTATTTTTAGATGCCCTCTTCCATATTTGATTGATCAGCGCTTCAGGCTTTGGTGTTTCTATACCATTTGTGTCTTTGAGTTCAGTTGTTTTCCTTTGTTTGCCTCCTGATTTGAGTAGTGTCATTTGAGGGCACTCATACATATTGCAATCTTCTCTACCTAGTTGTGCTCTATTTCAGTGGAGGATCTTCAGATCAACAGTTACTTCTTGACATAGTTTGCATCTTCTTGCTTTAGTGATGTTCTACATGTTAGTTTTTGTTCCTATTTTCTGGAACATTCCTAGTTTTGGAGGCTTCTTCAGTCCTTCAGATTATTCTTTTTCTATTTTTGGAGTAGAGTTTTTCCCATGAGGTTTTCTCTATTTTTGTGCTTTATAGAGACTCTCTTTTATGTTGAGTACCTCATCAGACCATGTTGTCAGGACCCATTTTTTGATTTCAGTACTGTAGTTTCCTTTTCTTTCTTCTTGCATTGTTTGTAGTTGCATTGTTGCTCATCTTAAGGGGGGTGTTAGAGTAAAGTGTTAATTTAATTAACTTTACTCCCTTCTTAAGATGCCACCTTTTTTTCTTTAGTTGTTTATATTTAAACCTCTTTTCATTGGTAGTGTTATATTTAAAACACTCATGCATTAGTTGTTTTAAATATAAACATGCATGCATTAGTCATGTAATAATTAAACTAATTATTACATGCACTTCTTCTTTTTAGGGTTTTCCTTTCAAGACTTTTAATCTTCTTTATAAGGTTGATCTATTGTATATTTTATTCATTCATTTATTGAGGATATTTTCTTCTTCATATTTTTGAGTCAAACCCTTGCCCTCTTCTTGTCTCTACCTCCTTTTAACAAGTTTTTGTATGCATGTGATCTTCGGGTTTTGTGGATTTGTATTACTCAAATCCTACAATATATATACAGACATATACATATATACATATACATATACATATACATGTCATTGATGTTTCATGTTTATTTCATCTTGTAGTACCTCTATGATTGATTTTGTTTACCCAATAACATAAAGATTATAGCAATATACATGAAATAATGAATGCATATGTAAAATAGATTAACATATCTTAGAGATGAATCTATTCTAATCATGAGACTAAATAATAGAAACCATGTGCACATATATTCTAGGTAATACCTTAACCAAAAATTACTAATATATTACATGTAATATTCAAGACAAAAATGTAAAATATTTTTGTCAAGAATGAAGCAATACATGCGAGAACACATGATACTTTAAAAATAAAGAAAATAAAATTGCACACAAACACACACACGCATAGAGAGAGAGAGAGAGAGAGAGAGAGAGAGAGAGAGAGAGATCTAAGTGTAATACCGATGCAAGTGCATGACATTTATAGGGTCTTTAAGTTGTAAACTATCCAAATTAGCTATTTTGTAGGCACCATAGCCATAGAATTATGTGATGACATATGGACAAGGCCAATTAGGACTAAACTTTACTTTTTGACCAAGTAGAGCATCAACATTTCATTGATTCTCATAAAGAGCCAACTCTCCAATGGAAAAGGAATGTTCAACCACTTTATTATTATACTTTTCTAAAGATATTTATGATATGCTTTGATGTTTTCAAGGGTATTAATTCATTGTTCATCTAGCATTTCAAGCTTTTGTAAATGTTGTTCTCTAAAAGTATCACTATCAATTATACCATTAAAGGAAACTCATAATGAAGGAATTTACAATTCTAAAGGCATAATAACATCGACACCATAAAATGAATTATAACTGGATGTTCTCATTACAGTGCAGACACTTTTTCTATAGGTCCATAAAGCATAAGTTAACATTGTATGCCAATCCTTAGTGTATTATTTAATAGTCTTTCTAATAATTTTCTCAATAACTTTGTTTGATTCTTTAGCTTGACCATTAGACTAAGGACAGTAAGGAGTAGCAAATTGTTGATGAATATGATATTTGTCAAGGAAATTTGTGACTCCCTTATACTTAAAAGGAGTACCATTATCTAATATTCTCATTGAAGGAATACTAAATCTAGCAATGATATTTTGAAGAATGAAATCACAAATAACATTAGTTGTAGTAGAATAAAGAGGAACAAATTCGATCCATTTAGTAAAGTATTCAATAGCAATGAGAATGTAAGTATGTGCTTGAGAAGGAGGTGATATTTTTCCAATAAGACCCAAACTCCATATGCTAAAAGGCCATGAAGCTACCTAAGATCGGAGTTCACACGTAGGAGCATGTATGAGATTATTGTGATGTTGACATTGAGGACATCATTTGATAAAAGAAAAAGAATCTTGTTCCATAGTTTTCCAATAGTATCCTATATCAAGGAGCATTTTGACTAATGAATTTCCACCAAAATTCCCCCATAAGATCCTAAATGGACTTCTTGTAGAGAAACGAGGATCTCATTTTTATTTAAGCATATAAGTAAAATTCCATGATGTGATCACTTATAGAGAATGTCACAATGGATGATTTATCTAGTAGAAAGTTTAGGAATTCAAGTTCTAGTATTCCTTGTTGTTGGTTTAGGATAGGTACAATCTATTAAATGGTGAAATATATGCACAAGTACCATTCATTTGATGTTAGGCTAAACAAAAAATTAACACTAGAATTATCAAAAATAGAAGGGGTAACAAGGGTTCGCATATTGAATTGATAACTTTCACTTCTATCTCTCTATAGAAATCAAAGATGTAACACTTGCCATGGCATTTGCATGTCAATTATCTTTGCAAGATAATGATGAAATAGAATAAGAAGAGAATTTAGAAAGTAAATTTAAGGTTAGATCGTGATATTGTGTCAACTTATCATTCTAGGTGACATTAATTTGTTGCATAATCAATTGTGAATCATTGAAAATGTTTATATTCTTAATTTTAAGAGATAAAGTTTCTTTTAATCTGATGCAGGAGCATCTCGGGTCCTTGGCAATCCTGTGTCACCAAAAACAATTTGTAGTTTGTCTATGTTTCTCGATTTTTCTTTTAATTGAGTTGGTCAGTTTCCTTTGATTATCGAGTGTGGTCGGTTATCTCCTGGGTGGTCGGTTGTTTCACTAGATATCGGCATTGCCTGTTTGCTTCTCGGTTATCTTGCTCATCAATAGGTTTAGTTTTAATTTTTGTTGTGCCTGACTTGTGCATTTAGATTGGATCATAGATTTAATGTTGGAATCCATCATTAGAAAGCGTGTGGTCCCAGATCTGACCATTCCTTCCATTGATTGTGGATCTGAAGGCCGACTTAGTTCAGTAGCTTCTTGTATAAATGCAATTTTTTGGTTATAGTTTTAAGGGGTTTTTGGATAGGAGTTGGTAGAAGATAGAAGTAGAGATTTTGATAGATCCTTGCATGTTTGAGGACTCTATAATTCATTGTATTATCCGGCCCTAACTGGGAACGCCTTACAACCCGACATGTATGGTTCTATTTGATGATAATATATCAAAGTTTCTACACTCTCTCTCTCACTGTTGTGTTTGTTGGCTTCTGCATGTGTTGAGCAGGCTTGGATCATTAGGGTGTGCCATTTTTTGGCCCCTCCTATTCCCTACCTTGCGTCAGGTGGTATCAGAGCA
The DNA here is from genome assembly GCA_027943335.1 of Chamaecyparis obtusa. Lineage (NCBI taxonomy): Eukaryota > Viridiplantae > Streptophyta > Pinopsida > Cupressales > Cupressaceae > Chamaecyparis > Chamaecyparis obtusa. Next base: position 112,769 of record BSBK01008173.1, on the reverse strand, counting down.
AGGTGAGATCTTGATCTATTTTTGTGGATCTAGGTTTGTAAGTTCCTCTTGAAGCTCTAGTTGATTGTTGTGGGGTAGCAAATTATGATTTGACCTAAAATTGTAGAGGGTTGTTAAGATGGTTCATGGGAGGTGATATGCAGACCCAAGATTGACAGATATGCTAAGGCAGATTGCTGCTAGGTTAGAAGCTATTGAAACAACCCAGAGAAGAGGCAGACATCTTGAAGATGTTAGTGATGATGAAGTTAAAGAGGAAAAGGCAAATGCAAAATGTGCACCTATTATGGATTAGGGTGCAGAAATATTTTTGAAGGCTTTGACAAGTCTGAAGTCAACACCACATTTCAATCCTCCTGAGTATGGTGGAAATCTAGATTCTGATGAATTGGTAGACTGGATCACCAAGATGGAAAATTATTTTGAATATGAAAACATTCCTGAGGATAAGAAGGTGAAGATTGCAATCACAAAGTTGAAAATTCATGCATCATTATGGTGGGAACATCTATAGATGGATAGAAAAAGGAAAGGAAAAGACAAAATCAAGGTATGGAATAAAATGGTGAACAAATTAAAAGGAAAGTTCTTACCTTTTGATTATTAGATTAACCTAGTTCAGTGAATGCAAAGTTTGAGATAGAAAGATAGCTTGGTAAAAGAGTCTACTAAGGAATTCTATAGGTTAGGTATTAGATCTGGACATGATGAAGATGATGTGGAAATAATTGGTAGATACCTGAATGGTTTGAGAGTTTCCATCCAAGAGGAAATTAGTATGGTCAAGTTGGAGAACATTGAAGAGGCTTATCAATTTGCTTTGAAGGCCAAGGAGAAATTGAACAAGAGACATGAGAAAAGATAGAGAGGTTGAGGTGGTAGATTCCCTAGAGGAAGAGGTAGATCTAATGGTGAAAATAGTAGATCTGAACCAGAAAAGACAAATCTGGACAAAGGCAAGACCAAGTGGAAAGGTGAAAGTTCATCTAGAGGTAGAGGCGGTAACTACCATGGTGGTTATGGTAGAGGAAGTTTCTGAGGAACTTGTTACAATTGTGGAGAAGAAAGGCATAGATCTTTTGAATGTACACAAGCTTGTAAGAAGGCTGGTAGTAGTAGAAATGCTTTGGTGCAAGAAGAGTCACTGAATGAACCTAAGAAAGAAAATAACTTGATGGTAAGGAGAGCATTGTGGAATGCAAGTAAAAAGGAAGATCTAGTAAGGAAAATTTTGTTCAAGACCAGATGTAGAGTTTCTGATAAAGTTTGGAAGGTAATTATTGACAATGGTAGCTCAGAGAATCTGGCATCTAAAGAGATGGTCACAAAATTGCAGTTGGAAAGGCTAGTACATCCAAAGACCTATTAGATTTCATGGATCAAAGATGAGCATACACTCCTGGTAAGTGAACAATGTTATGTGAATTTGAAGATTGGAAAATACTATGATAAGGTGTTATGTGATATCATGCCTATGGATTGTTGTCATATTTTGTTGGGTAGGCCTTGGCAATATGATAGACATGATATATACGATGGGAGATTGCATAAGTATACTATTGTGGTTGATGGAAGGAAACAAATCTTGTTACCATTGATGGAAGAACCTATTAGTAATGTCTGCACATCTGTGAAAGTTTGTTTGATGGAAGGAAGAAAGTTTGTTAACTATTTAAGGAGGGATAGTGTATGTTTTTCTATGATCCCTAACAAATTGAGTAAGAAAATAGTGGATAATATCCCTGAGGAGATTGATAAGTTACTCACCAAGTACAGTGATATTATTTCTAATAATGTACTTGATAGTTTGCCACCAAAAAGAAGCATTGATAATTGTATGGATCTAATCCCTAGAGCTAGTTTACTAAATAAGGCACCTCATCGATTGACACCTACCGAGAATCAAGAATTGAACCAACAGATTCAAGAGTTGCTAGAGAAAGGTTTGATCAGAGAAAGTTTGAGCCCTTGTGCAGTACCTATTGTATTGGCACCGAAGAAGAATGGAGAATGTGTACTGATTCCAGAGAAATCAATAAGATAAAAGTGAAGTATAGGTTTCCTATACCAAGAATGGATGACATAATGGACAGTTTGACTGAAACAAAGTATTTCACAAAGATTGATTTGAAAAGTGGGTATCATCGGATCAGAATCAGAGAAGGTGATGAATCGACGAATGCTTTCAAGACAAAAGAAGGTTTGTATGAGTGGTTAGTTATGCCTTTTGGTTTAAATAATGCACCGAGTACTTTTATGAGGTTGATGAATGAAGTTTTGAAGAAATTATTGGGTAATTTTGTGATTGTAAATCTTGATGATATTTTGATATTCAGTAAGACTAGAGAAGAAAATTTGTTGCATGTTAGACAAGTTTTGCAAAGATTGAAAGAGGAGAAGTTGCTAATAAATTTGAAAAAGTGTTTATTCATGAAAGAAGAGATTGTGTATTTAGGATTTATTATTTCAGCTGATGGTTTGAAGATGGATCTTGAAAAGGTTGAAGCTATTTTGAATTGGCCTACACCTGTGAATGCTAGTGAGCTAAGATAAATTCATGGTTTGGAAAGTTTTTACCGAAAGTTCATAAGGAATTTCGGTTCAATTTGTAATGCTATGACTGAGACTATGAGAGGAGACAAAAGAGAATTCAAGTGGACACATGGAGCTAACAAAATTTTTGAGACTCTGAAGCAGAAATTTGTTGAATTACCTATTTTGGCATTACCTGATTTTAGTAAAGTATTTCAAGTAGAATGTGATGCAAGTGGAAGTGCAATTGGAGCTGTGTTGAGTCAAGAGGGTAAACCTGTTGCTTTCTTTAGTGAAAATTTGAATGATGCTAGAAGGAAATATTTTGTGTATGATCAAGAATTTTATGCTATTGTTCAAGCACTGAAGAAATGGAGACATTATTTGATACCAAGTGAATTTGTGTTGTATATTGATCATAAGGCTTTACAATATTTGGGTAGTTAGAATAAGTTGAATCAGAGACATATGAAATGGGTTGAGTATTTACAGAGTTATACATTTGTGATAAAGCATAAAAGTTGAGTCACTAATCGAGTTTCTTATGCATTGAGTAGAAGAAGATCTTTGATGACTGAGATGAAAACTGAGGTTCTTGGTTTTGATGAGATGAGAGATTCTTATGAGTTTGACCCTGATTTTTCTGAGCCATGGAGAAAGTGCAGAGCACCTATTCAAGATCAACAAGACACTAAATGGGATGAATATTTCATTTAGGAAGGTATGTTTTTTAAAGGTATTTAGTTGTGTATACCGAAAGGAGTAATGAGAACTAATTTGATAAAGGAGAAACATAGTAGTGGTTTGGCTGGACATTTTGGTATTGATAAAACATGGAATTTACTTAAGGAGAAGTACTATTGGCTGTAGTTGTATAAAGATGTTCACAAATTTGTGAAAAGTTGTGGAATTTGTCAAGTTGAAAAAGGAGTAAGTCAGAATACTGGATTTTATACACCGATTGTTGTTCCTAAGAAACCTTGGATTGACATCAGTATGGACTTTTTTCTTGGCTTACCAAAGATAGTAAGAGGTAATGATTCTATATTTGTGGTTGTGGATAGATTTTCAAAGATGGCACATTTTATACCATGTAGAAGATATTTTCTTTAAGGAAATTGTCAGATTGCATGGATACTTTTGGAAAACCCTTTGGAAGAAATTTGGCACTGAGTTGAAATATAGTTCTACATTTCACCCACAAACCAATGGACAGACTGAAGTTGTGAACAAAAGTTTGGGAAATCTTTTAAGATGTTTAGTTGGAGACATGCCGAGTAATTGGGATTCTATGTTGGCACAAGCAGAGTTTTCATACAATAATTCAATGAATAGGATAACTGGAAATACACCATTTGAGATTGTGAATGGCACACAACCGAGAGGAATATCTGATTTAAGAGACATTGCTGATGAGAATAAGAAAATTACTGAGGGAGTAAAGTTTGCTGAGTACATGAAGATATTTCATGAAGATGTGAAGCTAAAGCTAGAAGACAGTAATCAGAAATACAAAGACAAGATTGATAGATCAAGAAGACATAAAACTTTTGATGTTGGTGATGGAGTGATGGTTCATTTGAAGAAAGGCTGATTTCCTGTTGGAACATATGGGAAGCTAAAGATGAAGAAGTTTGGACCTTGCAAGATTTTGAAGAAATTTGACAGTGGAAATGCATTTGAGATTGAGTTACCTAATGACATGGACATATCACTGATTTTCAACATTGCTAATTTGTATGAGTATCATGAACTTGATGAAGAAGTAACAGTACTGACAAAATATCCTAAGAAGCAGAATGATGAAGTTGAACAGATTTTGAAGGAAAGAGTTGGCAAGAGTACAAGAGGAAAACAATATATGGAATATCTGGTAAAGTGGAAGAATAGACCGATGGAAGATAGATCATGGATTTCATAGTCTGAGTTCGATACAACTCAGACCAGACTTACCAAATGATTCAGAGAATCATTTCAAAATAACCCCAGGTGTCTGATGCAGGAGCATCTCGGGTCCTTGGAAATCCTATGTCACCAAAAATAATTTGGAGTTTGTCTGTGTTGCTCAGTTTTTGCTTTAACCAAGTTGGTCAGTAGTTGGTTAGTTTCCTTTGATTACCGAGTGTGGTCGGTTATCTCCTAGGTGGTCGGTTATTTCACTAGCACTCGACATTGCCTATCTGCTACTCAGTTATCTTGCTCACCGCCGAGTTTAGTTTTAGTTCCTTTTGGGGCTGACTTGTGCATTTATATTAGATCACAAATTTAAAATCCATCATTGAGAAGTGTGTGGTCCCAGATCTGACCGTTTCTTCCATTGATTGTGGATCTGAAGGCCGACTCAGTTTGGTAGGTTCTTGTATAAATGTAGTTTTTTTGTTATAGTTTTAAGGGGTTTTTAGATAGGAGTTGGTAGAAGATAGAAGATGAGATTTTGATAGATCCTCGCATGTTTGAGGACTCTATAATTCATTATATTATCTGGCCCTAATCGGGAAGGCCTTATAGCCCGACATGTATGGTTCTATTTGATGATAATATATCAAAGTTTTTGCACTCTCTCTCTCACTGTTGTGTTTGTTGGCTTCTGCATGTGTTGAGTAGGCTTGGATCATTAGGGTGCACCATTTTTTGGCCCCTCCCATTCCCTTCCTTGCATCATAATCCAACAATAAGGGCTTTACATTCTGTTATGTTATTAGTGTAAGAGAAGTTAAGATGATAGGATAAAGGAATATTAGGTTTCTTTGAGGGAGATATAAGAATAAATTTGATGCTAAATCCATTTTTACATCTAGACCCATCAAATTATAATTCCCACATGTCACCAGTGTCAATGGGTAATACAAATTCATCAGGAAAGGTAAAAGGATCAAGAGTTGTTATAGGTGAAGGAGCCTCAACATGATGGTTTGTCAAATATTTTCCCTTAATTCTTTTTTGAGAAACAAACTTTAAGTCAAAATCACTTAAGAGCATGTAACCCATTTAGCTAGACATCTTAAAAGGCTACTTTTTTAGAAAAGATGTTTCCATGGATCAAATTTAATGATAACATTGATTTCAACATTAAGAAGATAACATCAGAGTTTTTGACAAGAAAAAACCAAAGAAAGAAATTATTTTTCTATTGTAGTGTATTGTCTCTCATAATCCACCAAGGTACAACTAATGTAATACACTAGTCACTCTTTTCCATTATTGTCATGTTGAGCTAGGACAACACTTAAAGCATTTAAAGAAGCTGAAGTATAAATGAAGAATGGGTGACTACGTTAAGAATGTTGTAAGAGAGGAGGACTAGGAATATACTCTTTGAGTTGTTAAAATGATTGTTTACATTCATCATTACAAGAAAAAGTAGTTTCTTTCTTTGAAAAAGAAGTGAAAGGAATTGTACGATCCACTAGGTTTGATACAAACCTACGAATAGCTTGTATTTTTCATATAAAATACAAATTTGTGAAATTTTTTGAGGAGGTGGAATATTAACAACAATGTCAATTTTCTCAATATCCACCTCAATGCCTTAGTTAGAGATAATAAATTCAAGAATTTTCCCACTATCTACACGAAAATCAGATTTCTCAAGATTCAAGTGCATGTTATATTTGCATATTCAATCAAAAATATTTCTAAACATAGGTACATGGTCCTTATGGGAAATGAAATTAGCGAGGATATCATCAACACAGTCTTCAAGAATCTTATGAATATTATCATGAAATATTATTATCATAGCATGTTGATATGTAGCTCCCATAGTTTTTAATCCAAAAGGCATAACGACCCAACAAAAGGTTTCCCAAGGATTAATAAAGGTGGTTTTGTATTGATCTTATGCAGAGATGAATATTTAATTATGTCCATAAAATACATCCATGAAAGATAATAAAGCATGTCTTGTTGTAGAATCCACTATCATATCAATGTTTGGAAGAGGGAAATCTTCCTTCAAAGAAGCTTTGTTTAAGTCACAAAATGAAGTACACATCTAAATCTTATTTTTTTCCCTTGGATACGACTATAATATTCGAGATCCAAGGAGAATAGTCTATGGGATGTATGAAGCCAACATTAAGAATCTTTTCTATTTCATCTTTCACAAGAAGAGCAATATTGGGATTCATCTTGTACATTTTTTGTTTGACTAGTTTAGTGTTAGGAGAAAGAATGATATGGTGAGTGACAATTTTAGAATCAATAACATGCATATTAGAATAAGCCCAAGCAAAGATATCAGGAAACTCAAGAAGAAGAAAAGTAATCTCTACACATTCCTCTTCATCTAAACATTTTCCAAATTTTATAACTTCATCAGGATCATTAGGATCCATTTCAACTTCAGTGGTAACACTAATCAGAAGATTAATTTATGGGAAAACATCCACAATAAAAGGTATACTAGGATGATTTTTAGAGTTGGTCTCTTTCCCCAAATATTATTCAATATAAAAGTAAGGTATTCTCTTGTTATAATGAAAGGAATGAAGATCATTATATGCCCCATGAATTCAACTAAAACATCATCAATACTAAAGGCATCAAGAGAATTTTTTTAATCAAAATCGATGAGATAAGGATTCATAAGTTTGAGAGGTCCACTAGAGATATGATTGACATTCAAGGTAACCTGTTGTGCTTTTTTATAAGGATTAAATCCCAATCCAGAGGAATGTTCATGCACTTTTTTATCCAATGGCACTTGTATCTCTTGTTTAAACTTTCCACATCCATTTTCATTAAATCCATAGTTTGCAAGAAAGTGATAATAAGGACCGTAATGAGAAGCCATATCTAAAAGAGTTAATGGATATTGATAGGTCACTATCTCATAAAAATCATGCTTAATCATTTCTAGAGTTTCATTAGAAGAAGTGGCAACAAATTTATAACTTAAGCCACTTGAAAGAGGAGTTGTAGTAGATTAATTATCCATTTTAGTTTTTATGTTGCATAAATGAAAGATCTGAAAATTTATATTCTCCAATAAATGTTGGTGTAAAATCCAAAGATCCCCAATCATCCTTTGAAAGAGAAGTAGAAGAAGAAGGCTCTTCCAAAGATTGAGTATCATTTTTACCATCAGGTTCTTGTTTTTCTTCAATAGGCTCAAGGGTTTTAGTGGATTACATGTTCAAACAACTATTCAGTCTATCATCTACATGCAAAGTGTAGATCATCTTGTTGTAGATAAACTTAACCTTTCCATGAAGAGTTGAGGGGATAGCATGAATTTTATGTCACCAAGGTCTTCCCAAAAGAATATTTTAATTAAGGGGTCCATGCATCATGTGAATAGGAGTGTCTAAAATAACTGGACTAATCTTGATAGGTAAAGTTATGATACCCAATGTCTTTTTAGAAATATTTTCAAAGCCATGAATATGAATATTATCTACTTTAATAGTTGACATGTCCCCTTCGATTTATTTCAACATGTCCATACTACAAATATTCTATACAGATCCATTATTAATTAAAATTCCTTCAAAGAACATTTCATTGATAAGGACAACAACCATAAGAGCATCATACTGATCTTGAAATTCTTTCGAGGGAAAATCATCTGAGTGAAGATAATTTGAGGAGTAATAGGTTTAGTATGCATGCACCCCAAGAATGAATTTATATTGTCTTGATTAGATGGTGGAGTTGGAAGGGAAGTCAAGGATTTTTGTAAGGCCTCATGATATATAGGAGAAGCTTGGAGAAGTTCCCATAAATAGATCCTTAGTAGGAGTAGCTTGCAATTATTCAACCAAATCATAGTACTTTCCAAGATGGGGAGATAATCGAGGTGTTGGAGGAAGCACTGGTTGAGAAGTTGGTAAGGAAGTAGAAATAACAAGCTTAGTAGTTTGATGTTTATTTAATGTATGATAGGTGTGAGCTACCACATTGTAATTGTTGAAAAAATCAAAAGGAGTCCTAGGTTTTCCTTTGATAGTTATAATAGGCTTGTTAGGTGTTTAAGGATATCGTTTAATAGTGGTAAGAAGTATGCTAAGGGATTGAGAAGAAGGGAATACTTTGATAGCTATCAATGGTTAGGTGTAGACAAATTTAGGTGTTTCAATGTTACAATGAAAATCACTCAAATAAAGAAAAGAAAGCAACTTTGATAAAGGCTTGGATTAAGAGATGTAGAGGAGGATGTATTAGAGATGGGATCATGAGAAATATAATTTTTCATAACCAAAACTTCACCACTAGACACCTCACGAAGGTTATTAAGATAATGTCTAATGAAGGAATCATCAAAATACTCATGAAAGAATTCATACATGTTGAAAAGTAAACTCATGACAAATGAAATGTAATTATTTTTGTATTTTTGTTAAATATAAATGATATGAAAGAAAGTAAAGGACACCAATTTTTCTTTTCTCTTTTATAATGCAAGAAAGAGTAAATCTAAATATGAAAGAGAATAAAATCATGAAATGCAAGATGTGAAAAAGTAAATCCAATCACTATAGACATGCAAGATCTAATCTAACCAATACAAAATGAATTAAATTCATGAAGGTTCGATTTCACCAACAATGTATCATAAGAAATGGTGAGCAATGCTATGGTAGATTACTCACCAAATCTCAGTGGATTATGTAGGGAATTATACACAATGATACACATGAAAACCAAGAGGGATCCTTTCGCACAAAGTAGATCCAACAAGTACCACTAAGGAAGACAGGGTAAAAGCACAAGACCTCAACCATGTAGGTTTAGAGCCTTTATGTTGATTCTCAATGTATGAAAATGATGAAAGATAAGAGAGATATGCAAGTATGATCTAGAGAAGTAAGTCAAAGGATTAGAGATAGGATGTGTGTACCCATGAAAAGAAGATGTGGAGAGACACTCAAAGAATGATTTTTTGCCCACCAATGCCTCATAATAACCTATTTTTTGAACTGCACCACCAAAAAACTACAAATATAATATGAGAAATTTTTTGTTTTAAACTAGGTATAGGTTAACCTATTGGGTATAGGTCAACCTCAACATATACCTAGCAATTCCAGACTCAAAAATTAGAACTAGGTTTTGAAGATCTACTGTTTGGCTTCCTAAATCTGTCACTAAAACTTGTACTTCAAAAAATAGGGTATAGGTCTCCTCGACCTATACGTGATAGTGTCAGAACCCAGAATGAAATATGGATCTATAAAATTGTTCAAAAAGGGTCTTCAAATATGCAACTTCAACCTATACTCTGAAACCTGCAAGTCTAAATGAGCGTGTGTGTGGGTGGCTATGTGAGGGTTTTCCTTATTCAACCCCCTTATTTTTTTGATTTCCACCTCCATGAATTTCCATTAGGAAATGTATTTGTAGTAATCAAGAATCTAGAATATGTATCTAGAATGCAAGGAGATATTTAAATGTAAACACTAAGATCTTTACCTAGAGAGTGGATCCCTATCATGTAAATGCAGTCAATCTGTGTTTGAATGCACATAATTGTGTAAATATGAAGCAATAAATAATAGATCTAAAAAACATGGAAATCATACCAAGCCTCCAAGAGCTAAAGTACTCTTAACTATCTTCATAATCCCTTTGAAACTCCATGATAATGTCTTCAATGCTTGTTTGAAGTTGGCAATGCTTGTTTGGAATACTTGAACGAAGTCTTTAATATTCAATCCTTGCTTCAATGGATGTCATCAAACTAGGGATTCCACCTTACAATTTCTTGTTGTCATCAAACTAGGTTGTTCACCTTTCACTTTATTCCATAATGCCAAAATGAAGCAATTAGATTGCTTTTATAGAGATTCAGGACTCAGATTCAGAAAGGTCGACAAAGAGAAGTGGGAAATGGCAATACCTTGCATAGGGCACGAAGGCCAATCAAAATTCAAACATCAAGGTCGACATATACCAGACATCTAGGTCAAGGTCAACCTATACCCTGGGTGGTATATTTTGATCTAAAATATCTAGATCCTTAGAGATATTGCATTGTTCAAGGGATAAATGATGAAATAAATGGGAAAAATTATTCAAAAAGGAATTCAAAACAAGGTAAAAAAGGGAGAAATGAATTTTTTTAGAGTAGGAAAGATATCTTAGAGGGCATGTATAAGTGATCCTACCTCAAGTTTTGCACAAGAAGAAGAGATAAATAAAATAGGATGTATTATATCCTACCTCGATTTCACCTAAGTGAAAGGATGAGTAGAATTAAATGTGCTCATAAAGTACTTAAAATACAAATGTATAATGAAAATACACTAAGGAAGGTTCTAAAAAACCATTGAATTGCAAAGAACCCAAGTGATTCCAATTTAACACAGTATACATTTGATAAAACATTACATGACACACCATTAACAATTAACAAAAGACCTTAACCTCTCCATATAGGCTAGCTTGGAAAAATAGGTTTCATCACAAGGTCACCATGTTAGACTCCCAATCCCATTGGCCATAAGTACCTACACACTTGAAATCAATCATTAGTGCATCATGAAAGTTTAATTAATAAAATAACAATCATCAGGTAGCATTGATTTACAAAGCACCCAAGTGCTTCCTATTTAACACGATACACATTTGACAAAACATTACCTGAAACAACATTAACAATTAACAAAATACCTTAACCTCTCCATATCGGCTAGGTTGTAAAAATAGGTTTCATCACAAGATCACCATGTTAGCCTCCCAATCCCATTGACCACAAGTACCTACACACTTGAAATCAAGCATTAGTACATCATGGAAGTTTAATTAATAAAATAAAAATCATCAAGTAACATTTACATATATCACATCTATCTAATGATTAAATTTGAGTTAACATTCTTGATTCATGTATTAAGTAAATTTTTATATATCGACTAATTTAAAAACATGTTTACCACATATATATAAATTGGCATTGAATACTCCACTCTGGCAAGAGTCTCCAAAAATCTCTACAATTGATAACATCTGTACCTTATAACATATATTTTTTAGGCATCGACCAATTTCATAACAATTTACAAAACCATCATTATTCAAGATAGTCATAAAAATGAACATTGAATTTATATTATTTACACAACTCTTGAAGAAAACATGTGTGTCACAATATAGATCAAGAACAAGAAATATGAAAAAATCCAAATCATAATGTTAAGTTAGACATAGATTCACCAAGGACCATCCTCAATTACAACATCAACTATTTAGAGTGCTAGAACACATGCATGCATTGATGTTGCTAGTTACTCCTACTAATTTATTTACAATAAAAGAAATAATAAATATCAATACTATTGTTCAAGATTAATGATGAAAATGATCCTAGGTATTAGCATATGTAATCATTTTCAAAGGACATATCTCAAAGTTAATTAGTTTGAAACATGTTTTTGGCACGAGTTCTACTGATGATTGTATACCTTGGGAATATGAATGATTGGGTGGAATAGAATTTGGTATGGTTTTTATTTTTAGTGATATTGTTTTCTTTATTTTGATAACAACTTTGAGTGCCCTTGTTACCACTTGAATTTTATGCCTATAGTCTTTGGATTCATGTATTTCCACTTTTGATTGTTCATCTTCAATCATAGGTGGATGTTAGACGTATATAATATGTATTCTTCATATGGTGGACATATTGGATTTCATTATGTGTATCTTACTAGAGAATGGGATCATTATAGAGATTAATTTAGTTTAATGTATGTATTTGGTAATGTATTTTATTGATTCATCCTTATGTAATGCATCCAACATGTTGGAGAACTTTAGGAATAGGTGTTCTACATATTGCATAACATCATGTATTAACTCAATTATTATAAACAATTAATAATTTCTCTATGGAACATACTAGGTGATGAGTAAATAGCTTAAATAAATATTGACTTGGGTAAATTTGTAAAGATGTATGTATCATTGGGTTAGACATTTAATATTTGGTTTGGACAAAGATAAAACGTTTAATGTTCCAAAACTTGGCAATAAAAATTAAATGTTCAATCAAGAGTTTTTTGCATTCATTGTTTTCAGGCACATGGTTCTACCTGACCACTTGATTGTATTTATGCGATCTTGACTTTACAGAAAAATGAACTTGTTTTTTGGTTGAGTTTGGCTACAAGATATTTTATTTTAGTTTTCATTATATTGACCCTTCTTTTGAGGAGTGCATAGATGAAGCATGGAATTTTATGCGAATTGTTGAAGACATAGAGGATCATCAGAGGAGCCTAGTGTTTCAAAGTTGTTCATGATGACGCTTTAAGTGCAATGTAACATTTCTATTATTGAATAATGAATTCTATATTTTTCCATCTATGAGTGGTTTTCCATAGTATATCTCATGTTATATTATGATATACATATGATCTTTTCATATTATTATTTTGTAAGCTTATATGCATGTTTTTATCTCATGATGTTATCTAAGAAAAGTATTGATCATCCTTTATGATTGTTTTAACAACACACATGAATAATATTTAAGAAAAATATACAAATGTACATTATTCTTATATGTATAAGAGTGGCTTCCTAAAATATAATTTAACTATTATAATCTAACTAATGTTAATATACTTTTACCATAAGTAGGGCACTAGCACAAAATATAAGGTTGGTTGTCTTCTAAAAGATACTAAATTCTATTAAAAATTTAAGAAAAAATATAATGTACTAAAAAGGAGATCCCATCTAAATATTGTATTATTTTTTCTACTCCATATAGATAGTTACATCAAAAATTTGCATCCCAAATTGAAACATTTGAATTTTACTAGATACAATTTTCAATATTCTTTTTAGAAATCTTTCAAAATGGGTATTTTTTTAATCTATGCACTAATGCTTCATATTACTAATAAAATAAAAAAAAGAGATAAAACAAAATCACTATATAAAGAATTATATCTCACCTACCTTACCTCTTCAACTCTTTATTTGTAATTAAATTATAACTTTCAATCTTAAAAAAAATTATATTATTAATTTCTTTTTCCAATTACTTGAACAAAAAATACATTTAAAAATCTACATTAATTAGTTTGTGTTATTCCAAAATTTAAGTGTGAGATTGAAAATGAAGATGAGATGACAATATTTTGTGTGCGGTCTTTAAAAGATTGCGTAATAGAATGGCACAAGACTCTTTTAGATACTGGTATTGATTTATGGGATGACTTTATGAGAGTATTAATATCTGTATATGGAAATAAGTAGATGGTACATTTGTCACTCATTAGTTGACAACATTGAAATAGGAGTGAATAAGGCATGGTTGATTTTAATAGTAAATGTATCATGATAATGGAAAAAGTGCCACAAAATTTAGGATCTAATGAATTAGTGTGTTTAGATTCAAATTTGGGATATTGGATTCTTGGAGAAACATATACCATCACTATAAATTAAGTCGATAGGCTTTTTCTTTGGGAGATGCCCAAAAGGGGCGTAGGGAAAGATGTAATGTAACATAGAGGAGGCTTTTTTTTTTTAAAAAAAATTTAATTTTAAAAATATTTTCCCAAAAGAAATATGACTTTTCGCTATAGTTGTACTTTAGATTCAAATTTGGGATATTGGAATCTTGGAGAAACATATACCATCACTATAGTACACTTCTATTCATTCTAGTTCAGTAAGTTATACAAGTTATTTTAGATCTAAATATTTTTATTTTCATACTTTTTTTTTTTGATAGGTAATAGGCCAAAGCCAAGATCAATAAGGGGCTCAAGAAGACTTGAACCCAATACCTCCCAATTGAAAGGCTCAAAACTTACCGTTGCATTGTGGGGTGTTCCCCTTATTTTCATACTTATTATTTAATATATATTGTTTTATAGTTTTATTTTTATTTCACAAGTTTCAAGATACATGTACATACAATAAAGTTTTATAATAAACTTAAATTCATAAGTCTCAAGATACATGTACCAACCATATGTGAAGTCAAGGAAACCACTTAGAAAATTAAGTTGAGAATGGGAACAACCTATTCGAGAAACATAAAATACAAAATAAATATGAAACAAAACAAATGTATATTTCTATTATACTTTGTCTAACAATAGAAAAATAAATATATAATATACACTTACTAGTTTTTATTTTTATTTAATTTAATTGCAAAATTATTCATTTTTTAAATATAAAGACGTCAAATTTTTATTAAACTATGTATTAGTGCCTACAAATGATATCCATTAGATAAAGAATACATTTCGCACAAGACCCTCTGCAGCTTATATAGTTGAACTGCTCCATCATGATATGAAGTTGAAGATGAACTTATGTTAGTGCCCGCAGGTAACCAAAGCAGGCCACTGAGGCTCAAAATTAAATGCTAGCAATAGACAGTATTAAGGTAAAACGGAACATATGCATTAAAAATTATCAACTAAGTTAATGTGCACTTTGGCATGCAGTTTTATATAGGTTTTTGAGACTCAAGATGTCATGCACCCTTCTCCAATATTTATGCCATACATGCATCCGCGATACAATCAACCGTATGTGCACCGGCGCACAAATTTAATTTTAAATTAAAAAAGATTTTAAATTTATTATATAATTATTAACTAAATTTTAAATGTCTTTCAAATCTTCATTTTTTAAAAATTCTTTTTCTCTTATATTAAAGTTTATTTACATAAAATAAGTATTAATATATATAAAAACTTTAATTTTAAGTAATTCATTATATACATATTAAGATTATATATTTGATTTATACTTACTAAAATTATAGTATACATGTATTATTATTTTTAAAATTAAATATATAATTTTATTCTACAAGTAAAATAATTTATTAGATGAAGCAATAGCTAGAAAGAAAAAAAGATCATCCTGATATGAAAAATTATATGAAGTTTAATTAATATTAGTGTATATGAAGTTTAATCAATATTAGTGTAATTGATTGAATGCTAAAAAATCATTAACTTTCATTTTTATTGTGAATTTATTTTTAGAACCAATGTTTTTCATCAAAATGAAGACTGTTGATAAGAAAACCTAAACAAATAAATTGTTTGATTGATTGAATGGTATTGCAAAATTAATGTAATTGAATCATATACATTTAAATTAAAAATTGTTTTCCCATTAGATTATTATAAATAAAAGAATTAATTTAATCTAAATTCAATTAAAATTTTCAGTTTAAGAGCTTAACATTATGAAAGTTCTTCACTACTTGAAGTAAAATATGTATGTATACATATAAACATTCTTTTTTTTTTGTTTCTTTTACTCATGTTCTTAGTTTTACTTTATTTACATATCATATTGGACTAAAATTTTAACAAAAAATAATAATAATCATAGTGTTGTATTTGAACAAATGAATGTGAAAATTATACTAATATTAACATTTATCATTAATTTATAGTGATGAATTATAAATAGATTTAAATCACTACATGACCACGTTACATATAATATAATATATATTTAATTATTTTAAACAAATTATATTATATTAAAATATTATTATAATTTAATTATATATTTATTTTATAATATATTATAAAATGATATATTTAAATTAAATTCATTTAATTTAATAATAATATATACATTAATACAATCTTGGTAAATATAAAAAATAATATCTCTATATCATCTTTAAAAAAAACATATACCTATTAAATATGAATAAATTTTAATAAAAAGGATTTGAAAGGCACACTAACGTTGTTCAAACATATACTTAATCATTATATGAAAAATTTAGATCAAATTTAAAATGTAAGCAGTGGTAGTGAGGGCCGCCACTACATATGGTCATATGGTCTCACTGTAGTGTCCTCAAAAGGTAGTCAATCTATTTTAATTCTTGCAGTGTCCTCAAGTAATAGGTTTGTCTTTGAATTCTCTTGCACACTTAAAATATTAGCACCCAATACCAATTCAAATTCAAAGAAAAAACTTTTGCATTGCTATAAAAGGTATCAAGTGTTGATTTATTGATTGTTCAAATGTACCATTTGTTCTCATGAGAGATAAGAGTTCTCATGAATTACTATTTATAGAATGTAGAAAATATGTAATTGAAATTAAAAAGTTAATATGGAATAAAGAACTAAAGAAATGAAAGTTTGAAAAATGAAATGATATTTTTAGGAATAACAAATAGGTTGGTTAAGAGAGTACTAATTAGTTGCAAGGAAGACATGTCCAAAGAGTTAATTAAAATTTGTGATGACAATAATGTTATTAATGATAACAAAAGGTTAGAATTATTCCAAGTACAATATTATATCAGATATTTAAAAAAAAATGTAAATGTCATTTTAATGAACTACTTAGTGTCTTATTAGTCTCATCACACTTATAATCAACCCCTAATCTCATAGTATGGAGAACATTTAAAATGAAATAATTTTTATTGTGAGCTCCATTGAACACATTTGACAATTATGATAGACCTAAGAAACACAGTATGATTTTTTTAATGCAAAAAGGGTGTGGAAAAACATTGAACTGTGGGAAATGGACCCTCAAAATAGTAGAAAATTATGTTAACTAAGTTTTTCCATGTCATTTTCTATAAGGCCGAGAGCAAAGTAAAAATAATGAAATGGAAGAGCATTTGTCATGTGAGAGGTCAATTGTATAGATGATTTAAATGTTTGATATAGGTATAAATAAATATCCATTCATTAAATCCTATGTATCATACTTAACACTGGAAAGGTCACAACAATGAGTGCAGTAGTACAAAATTTAGGGAGAATGGCATCTCTCGAGAAGTGATATTTTAACATGATCATGCTTTTTTAACTTAAGTACTCTTATATTTTAGTTTTGTATAGTTTTTCTATGATTGTGCCCCCAAATTTTGGTCCCATATACAATAACTTAGGTGGAGCAAGTAAGGGAAAGAGGCAATCTTAGTTTATATGTCATGAAACTAATTTTTTTTTAATAGAATATTTATTTATATAATTTATTTATTTTTAAATGGAATGAGATGGGTATATGGAAAGAAAACTTAGTGTTTAGACACATTATAATTGAATGATTGATTTAATTGTTTGAATCAAGTTAATTAAGTTTTTGTGATATAATTAATAAGATGTACCAACACAATACTTTTCAGTTCATGTATTTATATTAAACAAATTACATATCAAAGTATTTAAGAACGTATTATTACAAGTCAATTTTAAGGATCTAGCGTGCAAATTGATCAATAACATAGCTTGCATTGACTTAGCAATATGAAGACATCATTTTGCTATTATTCTTTAGGTCTCAAATACAACAAATATCAACAAATGTATTGTACATGACAAGTGTATTAGACCAATTATTCACATGTCTTGTAAAACTAATGTTAATTGTCATCTTACATAGGATTAAAATAATTCTAAATTTTCTTCTTGCCTTTTAATATATTATTCGAGAATATCTTCCTATAGACGTAACTATTGCACCTTGTTTGGGTGCAATTGCTATTCATAATTTTCATGAGCATATAAAAGCGCATGAGAAGAGTATACAATGGGATGTGTGTGTGTGTGTGTGTGTGTGTGTGTGTGTGTGTGAGAGAGAGAGAGAGAGAGAGGTGAAAAGATTGATAAAAATATCTAAATAGTGAGGGAAAAATAGGGAGAGATTCTCTATGTGTATGAGTGAGAGAGATATGGAGAGACAAAGAGGAAGGGAGTGGGAGGGAGATAAAAAGGTAGAGGACAAATAAAAGGGGGGAGATGAAGATATAATGCGTTGGTTAATATGATTTCTGAGTTCTACTATGTACACATTCATGTTTTGACTGGGGCATTGTCACATGAATTACCCTTGTTGCAAGCTTATACCATAAACCAATCATATCAAATGGAACAATAGTTCATTAATTTACCTATAAATTTGATCTCATATGTGTATATTATTTTTCATCAATATTTTACTCATCTCATCCTCACATCCTTATTAAACTCTAAATAATATTGTATAGCATGATATGTGTCTCGTCAAATTTTCCTTTTCGACACTCAATGTAAATTTCATGTTAGCATTTATTAAATAGTTTATCCTTCCAATATGGAATTTAAAAGAATATACATAGAATGATTAACTCTACCTCAAATTTTTGAATTGTATAAGGGTGACTCTACTCTCCTCGTAGCCTCCCCCTCCCCCCCCACCCAAGAAAAAAGATCCCTCAATGTTAGGGAGGCACATTGAAAAAAAAGAGAACAATGCTCTACATGTTGATCACTATGTGATGCACAACTAGACATAAAGGAGTATAAAATAAATAAAAATGATACATATATGTCTCTTTAGTACATTTAAAATATATAATTTAATATATAAAATATTTATTTTTCAATTTAATTAAAAATATAGGATTAAACATATAATATTAAAGATAATATAAATGTTAAATATAATAAACAAAATTTAATATATAATATAGAAAATTACTAGTCACTAACATATAAGTGATAATTATATTTTTTATTATTTCAAATAATTAATCATTATTTTAAGAACAATTACATGATATTTAAAACAAATAAATTATAAAATATAGAGTATAATAAAAATATATACAATTTTAAAGAAAATAAAAATTAAATATAATATAATTTAGAATAATCTTATTTGGACATCCCTGTGTAAATCTTCTAAGGAATGAGTGAATAAGTGTGGTTTTTATCCTATCTTTAGCTTGTTATTCACCGAAATAGTCTATCTCTTCATTTCCACTTTATCACATGTATGACTGTAACATCATACTATGCTAGAGTAGGGGCTAAATGTAGAGGTGTCTAAATTTTTTTATCTTAACATACTCTCCTCATTAAACTCTACTCCATGCTACCATTATAATTAGGATACAATAAAGATATTTTATTAAATTGCTTGATTTAAGTTGGCATTAGAATACTTATCAATTAATGATTTGAAGGGGCTCTACAATGAATGGTTCATGATGTGCATCACTAATTGAGGTTTTGCGAATGGGTAGAAAGCTAAGTGGTTTAAACCTTGAAGGAAACTTCACAAGTGTGCTTGTGTTGGAGTAGTACTGGGATCGGTGACCTCCCTAGAAGGCTCAATGCTTCACCTTTGTAAGCACCACCTAGATGCAACAAATGATAAAGAATCACCTAGATGTAATGAATTGTTCTCATGAGAGATGGGTTCTTCTGAACCAATACTCATGAAACATGGATCCTTGAGTATGACTAAAAAACTCAATTGAATTCAAATAACAATATCATAATCTGACTTGTACCGATCAAAAAATAAATAAAAAATCATAATTTGACTTGTTGTAAAAGACATCTACTACTTGGTTAGCAAGCTTAGTGGGCTTAACCTTGGAGAAAACTCCATGTTTACGAATATGCACACTTGAGTTGGAGTAGAACTAGGTTGGGTGACCTCTTGGGAAGGCTCAATGCTTAACCTCTTTGAGCATCATGCAAATGCAATGAGTGGTAAATGTAGCCTTCATTCTCATGATTGATGGATTCTTGTGAATTACTACTAATGAAATATGGGTGAATGAGTTTGACTTGAAAACTACATAGTTGAATCCTCATAGAAATATTATAATTTAACTTATTATGGAAGATATCTCTTATTAATTGTATATTTTAAATTAACTTAGATCACACTTGAAAAAATATTATTTTCTTCATGAATTAAATATTTAATATATAAATTAATGACTAATATTAGGGACAAGGGAGCATATCTATCCTAAAGAAAAACAATTTAATATATTTAAAATATTGAAGCATCAAATTATTGAAATAAATGTTAATATCCTATTAAACATTAATAAAAATATAATATTTATTATTATATAATTTAAAAAAAAATAAATAAGAAAATGATGAATGGTGAGTTTTCTAAAAATAAAATTAAAAAGACAATGATATTTTAATTTTTATTATATTTTTCTAAATTAATTTAGAAAGTTATTTTAGATATAGATAGTTTTATTTTCATATTTATCATTTTATATATGGAGAGACAAAGAGGAAGGGAGTGGGAGGGAGAGAAAAAGGTAGAAGACAAAGAAAAGGGGGAGATGAAGATATAATGTGCTGGTTAATATGGTTTCTGAGTTCTACCATGTTCACATGCATGTTTGGTTAGACTGGGGCATTGCCACGTGAATTACCCTTGTGGAAAATTTATACCATAAACTAATCCTATCAAATGACGCTATAGTTTATTAATATATTTGACACGTCCCATCCTCAAATTCTTAATAAACTCTAATTAAAGCCAAGCATTTTAAATCAAATATGCAACATGTACACTATGAAGTATATATTAATTGAAAGAAATAAGATAACAATGATTATATTATATTGTATTGAATAAAAAAATATGGCCAAAATAATTATAAGTTTCTTCTATTGATAGCAATTTTTAGCTCTATAGTAATGACATCGATATCTTTATTTTTGTAATAAAAAATAATATGTTATAACATGATATGTGTCTCATCAAATTTTCCTTTTGGATGCTCAATGTAAATTTCATGTTAGCATTTTGGAAATGGTGGAATTGTATGACAAAAATATTATGACCAAACTTTCCACATTGACAATATGACATGATTTAAGATATATAATACTATCAACTTAACCATTGCACTCTTCAAAGGTGAAAGTGCTAGTATTAAAGGAAACATGAGGGAATTGGGTTAGTATATGAAAATTGATAATATGACAATTCCATGCCTATATGTTTGTAGTTCAAGTAAACCTCTTATAGTGGAGGATAATCTTAATGAATTGAAGGGTGTGATGAAATATTTATCCAAAAAATTGGGGAATGGATTCATCATACTCAATGCTACATATTTTTTGAAGTCTATAGATTAAATAATAAGACACATTTAATATAAATAGGTATAAGAGACGTAGAAAATAAATAATTTGAACAAATGATTCCTAAAAGTAAGTTCAAGACATGTATCCCTAACCCCTTAGGAGAAGATAGTGTGAATGCCTAAGAATATTCATCTTGGTGTAAAATATGTTAATGAAATGAGATGTATTTTCATTGTAATCTTAAAAGATAAAATTATCTATATAAGTGTGATGGATTCTGCTAATATGATATTGATATCATTTCATTTTTTAAGGATTACTAAATCATGATTATTAACATCTTAAAAGCTCAAGAATAGTTAAAAAAAGAATAAACCGTTAAAATAAGTTTATTGATTAAATTTCTATGTAAGAGCAAAGTGGACATAAACTTCAAAATAGATTGATGGCTACCAAAAATGACATTGATAATTTTTTCCCCTAATCACTAGATGTGCCCCCACATAGAATCATATAAAAAATACTCTTAGATGATTATAATCTTTATATTTACTCACTATATCTAAATTTCCTTCATTCTTTATATTATTTTTAATTATCAAACTAAACGTTCTTTTTTATTTATATTTTCTATATATATATGTAAATTAGGTCAGGAAGGTTAGATTTTTTTTCACTTAAGAGTTCTTTTATTTTATTTTAAAGTAGTTAATAAATTTTTTATTATTATTTATTTTAAAAAAATATAAATATTTATTACATAACTTCTTCTTTTTTTGGTAAAAATGGAAAAGCCATTATAATTTTTATTAAAACTACTTCGGAAAGGCTCGAGGGGGAAAGAAGCAAGAAGAAAACCCCCTATCCTATAAATTACAATAAAAGTTTACATAAACATGAAACACCCATCCTCGAAAGAACAATTAGGAGCCCTGAGATCAAATAGATCCAAAACCCACTCACAAAACCCAAAGACACAATTTGAGACTTGTCCCATACCCCATGCATCCCACCCCATTTATTTAATGAGGTGATATGAATTCCAACTACTTTGAATCCTTAAGAGAAGCATTATCCTTAATAAGAGTTTGTAACAACTCTATATGTCCTCAGTCCAAGGACCCATGATCTAGTGAGGCCCCTTTATTAGCTATTCAGTCAGCCACTGCATTGGCTTCCTTGTAGCAATGTGAAATTTTAAATTCTTCAAATTCATATAGGAGATTAATTACCTTAGCTAGAATGTATTAGATCTCCCAACTTGTATATTTTTTTTATGCCCGAATAGAAGTAATTGTAGGATTTGAGCAATACAAATCCACAGAACGCCAAGATCACCAGCATACAAAAATCTGTTACAAGGAAGTAGAGAGAAGAAGAGGCCAAGGGTTTGACTCAGAATATGAAGAAGAAAATATCCTCAATAATGAATAATAGTGTACAATGGATCATCCATATAAAGGAGATCAAAGCCTTGAAAGGCAAAGATAAAAAGCAGAAGTGCATGTAATAATTAGTTAAACTATTACAAGACTAATGCATGCAAAAAACAACTGATGCATAACTAGTGCATGAGTCAACTAAAGCAAACTGATGCATAACTAGTGCATGAGTTGACTAAAGCAAAGAGTTGATATCTTAAGAAGGGAGTAAAATATTAATAAAATTAATAATTTACTCTAACACCCCCCCTTAAGATGAGCAATGATGCAGCTACAAATAATGCAAGAAGAAAGCAAAGGAAACTACAATGCTGAAAGCAGAAATGGGTCCTGGCAACATGGCCTGATGAGGTACCCAGCACAAAAGAGAGTCTCTGAAAAGTGGAGAAATAGAGAAAACCACATGGGAAAAACTCTACTCCAAAAGGAGACCAAGAATGTTCCAAAAAATAGGAACAAAGAAAGAGCATGAAGCATCTCCGAAGCATGAAGCTGTAAACACTATCAGAAGTAACTGCTGGAACCCCCACTAAAATAGTGCATGACCAGGTAGAGAAGACAATGTCTGAAGAGCTAATCAATCGAAGAGGTGACCTCCAAAAGTAGGAATGATCGAGTGTCTATATAGTAGATGAACCATCTCACCGAAATGCATAGGTGCCTAGCCACTGCATCCGCCTAGTACATAGGAACAAAAACTAAATACGTAGATCACTCAACCAAACTGAGGAAGAAATAGAGCCAACAGGTGAATGCCCCCCATAATGCTGAATAGGGAGAGGGGTGACAGGAACACTGGAATGCAATGCCAGAAACATCTACAAGAAGAAGAATCGGGAACACCAATAGTGCAACAGAAGTACAAGCACAGGATAAAGGGTGGTGTCACAGACACACAACATGGGCTAATGTCATGGAAGAAACACTCACTTGACAAAGGTGGATGAGAACAAAAGGCAAAACATCATAACCCCCCATGGCAGTTTATAACTAAGTGTGAGTACAAATAAACACAAGGTGCTCGAAATCCCAGATATGCAGGAGTAGGCACTTTATCTTAGTGCATTTATAGAAACAAAAATGCTATAGAAGAGAAGCATACAATGCTCAGAAGAAGATCAAAGGATTCTAAACCAAAAGAACAACCTAAGATGAGCCATCCCTCAAAGGGAAGAGATCCCAGGACCTGAAACAACCAAGATATTCACCACACTACAAAAAAGCAAGACTCTGAATAAAATGAACCTGGAGTAGAATCTAGAAAAATGACTCATAGCACTGAAAAGATCTCTGAACAATCTTTCCAATGATATATCGCTTTCCAAAAATGGAGTCCAGATGTGCAAGATAGAGCTCCCAGAGTGTAGAACTGAAGATCTGGCTTTGGTAGAAAAAAGCCATCAGAAAAAGAATACCAGATAAAATAACCTCCAGATCTAGAAAGACCTTGAAATCAGCTTTCTGATGATATCTTGTTTGCCAAATTTTGACACCGTATGCTCAAGATATGAGCAAAAAACCAACAGCTACGCTGGAGGACCCAAAGAAGGTGTCTACAAGGATCTGAGGATGGGTGATGTCAGAAAAAGGACAAAAAACCACATAAAACCATCAGATCTGATAAAATCTTAGAATGAGCTTTTCGGTAATATCTCATTTTCCCAAAATGGATCCCGGATGCAAGAGAAATGGATCCCGGAAGGTAGGAGGTCTGAAACGCGATGATCACAGAGAACATCTGACTTTGACAGAAAAAAAAAGCATCAAAATGGAAAAATCACAAAACCATACTAGCAAATTCAGATCGGGCTCGGAACCATCTTTTCAATGATATATCACACGCCCAATTACGATCCCATATGCTCGAGATATCACAAAATAATACCCAATTAGCCATAAAATAGAGCCCTACTTTTTAAAAAAATCATGCAAATAAATTTTTTTGCATGCACATGACATCATGCTAACATTAGTAGGGGTCTGGGGGCTAAAAAAGTGGGCCCCTCGTCACCCATGTGACCAGGGGCTAGCTGGAGGGGCCACAGAGCAGCGGGACCATCGGAGGGTGGAGCGCGGGTGGCGGCAGGGGCCGCAGGCGGCGGCGGGGGAGCGGAGTCTAGTCAGCGGGTGGCCAGTGGCGGTGGAGCAGAGCACATCGGGTGGCGAGAGAGGAGGCCGGCAGGGGAGGAGGCTCCGACAGCGGTAGCGGTGGCTCCGACAGCAGCTGCTCTGCGGAGGCCGCGGGGTGGCACCCAGGTGGTCACTGGGCGACATGGGGGTGGCCGCTGGGCGGCGCCCCCAATAAAAGATATTTTTAATTATTTTTTTGAAAAATCATCGTACAGACCAGGAGGGCTGAGATGCAAGAGCACTAAACAACTTCTACCTTTGATTGCAATAGATGTAGCATTAATGGCAAAATCAGGAAGCCACACCAGCAAATTCAGATCCGCCTCAGAATTAACTTTCCGATGATATCTCGTTCACCCAAAACCGATCTTGTATGCCCGAGATATTGCAAAAAAATGCCCAACTACCCCTAAACAGAGTGCCTGAAAAACATGCAAGTTTTTAAAAAAAAATTAAAAATGCATGCCGCTGACATCATGCTAACGTCAGCGGGGGCTTGGGGACTTAACAGTGGGCCCCTGGTCACCCATACGACCAGGGGATGGCAGAGCTGGCTGGGTGGCGGAGTTGGAGGCACTGGCAGCGAGGCAGCCCGAGCGGCGGAGCTGGAGGTGAAGCGGTGTCCGAGTGGCGGGGCTGGCTGGGCCGGTGGCGGCAGAGGGTGCGCGCTAGGCTGCGGTGGCTGCGAGCGGGCGGGGTTGTGGGGGCCGACGAGTGGCCGCTGGGTGGCACGCTGGTAGCTGCCCCAATAATATATATATATATATATATATATATATATATATATATATATATATATATATATATATATATATATATATATATATATATATATATATATATATATATATATATATATATATATATATATATATATATATATATATATATATATATATATATATATATATATATATATATATATATATATATATATATTTAAAATCACCGACTGTACTCTCTACCTTGGTTCATGTGCCACGGCCGTACGACCCTTGTACACAAAATTTTTTTGCCTCAAAGGCCAACTTGTCAAAATTTAACAAGTTTTATATGAATTTTGACTATCTCGGGCCTTTCGAATGCAACTGTGAGGTCCGTTTGGGCCAAAAGTGCTCCAAAAATGAGTGACTGCCTCAGGATCCATGCCGGGGCAGATTGCAAATTTTTTTTCTCACAGATTCCAACTGTGTCCAAATTGGACAAATTTTATATGGATCTTGAGATTCTTGGATGCTCTGAATGCAACCGTGAGGTCCGTTTGAAGCCAAGATGACCAAAAAAATAGGTCCCCCCTAGATTCAATAAAAAACCCCAAAAAAGCCCTCATCTGAAATAGATGAATTTCATCTTTTTGAATCCTTCAAACATGAACAAGCTGTAGCAGATTAGGCTCTGATACTTTGTAGGATTTGAGCAATACAAATCCATAGAACACCAAGATCACCTGCATACAAAAAACCTGTTACAATGAAGTAGAGAGAAGAAGAGGCCAAGGGTTTGATTCAGAATATGAAGAAGAAAATATCCTCAATAATGAATAATAGTGTACAATGGATCATCCATATAAAGGATATCAAAGCCTTGAAAGGCAAAGCTAAAAAGTAGAAGTGCAGGTAACAATCAGTTAAACTATTACAAGACTAATGCATGCAAAAAACAACTGATGCATAACTAGTGCATGAGTCAACTAAAGCAAACTGATGCATAACCAGTGCATGAGTTGACTAAAGCAAAGAGTTGATATCTTAAGAAGGGAGTAAAATATTAATAAAAATAATAATTTACTCTAATAGTAATAATATGAGAATCACTTTCAATATGAATCTTCATTATCCCCCATTTGATAGCCAACTCTACCCCTAACTGGAGAGCTCTAATTTCTACAATATTATAAGAGCCATCTGAGATCTTGCTACACCCTCCATGAAAGATACCAGGACCTCATAACACATACCCTGCCCCTGAGATACCTAGGTTACCCTTGGATGCCCCATTGAAATTTAGTTTTATGAACTGATCATTTGCGGGCTCCCACTTGACATCTTTCCTGACCTCCGATTTAGACTTGTTTCCCACAAGAACTCCCTTGAAAGGGATAGTAATTTGGTGTCATTTATTTAAAAATATTTTGTCTTGAGAAGAGAACATGGAAGAGAGGGATTTGGATCTACGTGTGTATGTGTTTACCATCTTTGAAATTGACTTTTCTAAGATGACACATACTTGATTTTTTGAATTTGTTTCTTTTCAAAAAACTCTCTTATTCCTCTCCCACTAGATGCACCAAACAATTGCTGCAGGAATAACCCTCCAAATTTCTGAAAAAAAAGAACCTCTATGAAAAAGGGGTCACTATTGTAATACCTGGGAGAGAAAGGGAGGTAAAGGGCCATGCCAACTCAGCTTTCTAGAAACCCAATACCCGATTTTTTGTGCAAAATCACAAGATACCATCAAATGATTTACATCTTCCTACACTTGTCCACACATGAAAAAATGGAATTTATATGCAATTCCTAATCTAAATAGGTGATCACTTGTAGAATTATATTTTAAAAACCCAACCATAGAAAGGATCTTGTCTTTTGTAAAATTGTTGAATATCAATAGAAGCGATAAATGTGATTCTGGGAGCCCTTATTTTTCTCTGTTATAGATAGGTATCCCTCTTTAACTAAATATTTTCCACTTCTTGCTTTAGTCCAGATTAGTTTATCCTCTTCATTATTTATTATTATCGGTCTTTGATCAAGAATTCCTAGAAGAGTATCCTTCTGATCTTGCGGTAAATTTAGAGAAGATAAATCTTTCTAACTTGTTTTCATTACCCCTCCAAACTGTGCCACATGTATATAATCTTTAACCTTACCCCTGCACATTTTCTCAAGAACTAATTGAGTGTTTGGTATGATTCCCGAATAGGAAGAAATAGGAGGGAACCCATTCTATGATTCATCCCAAAGACTTACCCTATTTCCTAAGTTTACCATCCATGATAGGTGCAGGAGAATAACCTATCTACAAGAAACCAAGAAGTTCTACATTGAAGAACCCAAAGGTGGGCTTCTCATTGTGAAGATCCTAGCCGAATCATCACAATCTAGATACTTAATTCTGATTATCCTAGCCCACAACACTTTTGGATTCTCATAAAATTTCCATGATAATTTTGCACCAAGGCTGATGTTTCTTTCAAATAGACTATGTAGACCAGCTCCCCCTATGTCCTTTGGTAAAAAAATTTTATCCCATGAAATGAGATGAATTTTAGGCTTATCATTCAGATTACCTTTCCATAAAAAATCTTTCAAACATTTTCTAATTTTCCCAACACAGCTCTCGGGGCCATAAGAACTGACATTATATAATTTGGAAATGAGGATAAGACTGATTTTACCAGTAGAATCTTACCTGTAAGGGTTAGCCATCTTACTTTCCACGAAGCAATAATGTCCCTAATGGATTGAAAAATTTTATCCCAAAAAATTGCTTTGCAGGCACCTTGGAAGAAAGGAATCCCCAAATGTTTACTCGACATTTCTTCAACCGAGAAACCAAGATACTTTTTGATCATTGATTGAACTTTGAGGGGTGTGTTAAAGAAGAATATCTATGATTTTGCAATATTTAACTTCTGACTTGAAACTAAACAATACTCATCCAAGGATTCCTTAATCACAAAAGCTTCCTTGAGATTACTAATACCAAATAGTAGCGAATCATCATCAAACAAAGTATGAGAAATCTTCAAATCTATTTGATGAATTGATATTCCAGCCCATTTATCTAGATTGTTCTTATGAGAAATTAATCTACTGAGGCCTTCTGCCATCATGATGAATAAGAAGGGGGAAAGAGAGTTCCCTTGTCTGACTCCTTGCACCATGAGGAGGAAAAGAAATGGCATGGAGATCCATTTACAAGAACTGAGAATTTTGCACCTTTGACACATGAAAGAATCCATTTAATCCATTTGCTACAAAATCCAAATTTCTGTAACACCTCAGATAGAAAGGACCAGTTAACTCTATTGTAGGCCTTCATCATGTCTAACTTGAGAACCATAACCTCCAATTCGTCCACTTTAATCGAATGCAACACCTCATGCACAATTAGGGCACCTTCGACTATGTCTAAATACCTGAAACAAAACCCCATGTTGTTTAGAGATAATTTTAGGAATAATTTTCCCCAACCGAACAACAATTGATTTTGTGATAATTTTATAAATAGTATTACATAAGGAGATTGGCCTGAAGTCTACAAATGTAGATGGCTGAGAGAACTTGGGAATAAGGGTAAGAAATGTATTATTGAGCTTCCTTAACATGCATGTATGCCTCCTCGATTCCTAGACAACCTTGAGAACATCTTCCCCCACAAAATCCTAGTATTTTTGAAAAAATAAAGGAGTTAGACTGTCAGGGCTTGGGGCTTTTTCAACCTCCATGGCTCCTAACCTCTTCTAGCATAAAGGGATGCGTGAGAAGAGAGTTATCTTCCTCTGAAACTAAACACGGGATGCAATTTAGACAATCCAATTGGGATGGACAAGGGTCAATATCTTCTTTCTTACTCAAAAGATTCTGAAAAAAATAGATATCTTCCATTTGGATATCCTTTTCAGTAGTAAGAATATTCCCTTCAAAATCCTTGATTTGGAAAATTTTGTTTTTATTTCTTTTAATCTTCGCTAAAGCATGAAAGAAACTAGTATTTCTATCACCCTAGTTAAGCCACAACTCTCTTGAATGTTGTCTCCAGGATGACTCTCCCCGCAACAAGATTTCCTCTAGCTCTTCTTGCAAGATACTTTGGATCTCATACACTTCCCGAGTAAGACCATATTGTAACACATATTCATTCCATTCTTCTACCTGATTCTGTAAGTTTTTTTTTTATTGAGAAAATATCTCCAAAGTTGTCATGGTTCCATTCCTTGATTTTTGCTTTTGTAAAACCTATCTTTTTAGACAATTGGAACATTTGGAATCCCTTCACATAGGGGCATTCTAACCACCATTTCTTAAGCAATGCCAAAAATTCTTTATCCTTGAATCACATTCATTCTATCTTAAAGTATGGTCTTGGTCTAAAAACATTCGGTTCCATCTCAATTTCCAGAGCCACAACAGAATGATCTGAGCTAGTAAGGGTAAGGATGTTGGATAAACAACAACCATCCTCCAAGATCCAGTGTGAATTCAACTTAAATTTATCCAATCTTGCACCTACAAATTGAGCCCCTTTTCTTTTCTTTCAATTAAAATAAAATAAATTTTATTTAAAATAAAATATGTTAATTAGAATAATTAATGTTTCTATGAAGAAAACATTTTCTTCTATATCTACTTCTTTATATGTGTATGCATAGCTTAGGTAAATATAAGCATGAGATTATATAAATATAATAAATTCAAAAATTAAAATAATTAATGTTAGTATTTATTTTCCTATATATCTACTTACTTATAAGTCTATATGCATAGCTTAGGTAGATATTATATTAGAATGAGATTTTAAAAATATAACAAATTCAATGTAAACATTTGAAAATAGGAAAATTAAATATATCTATACTAATTTTATTTTATATAAATTATTTTTATTTAAAAAATATTTGATTTATTTAAGAATTATTTTAATATTTTATATTTTTTAAAGAAAAATATATGTTCCAATTATAGTTCATTAAAATTTGTCAATTAAATTTCTTTAAAAAATAATTATTCAATAAACCAATCTCTATACATTTCTACTAAATAAAAGTTAGTTACTAAATCACTAGTGCTGTTTTATTTGTATCAATAGTACATAATTAGAACATAAGATATTTGTATGTAAATATTAGATCACGTGTACAAATTTTTCTCTTGCCAAAACAACAATAGAACAATAGTAATATATTTAATATATTTCATAAACACTTAAAATAAACACTTTTTATTGTTGCACACATAACTAATCCATCTGTACTATCCAAAAACCAGAACAATACAAACATACAAACACAACCTTAATAAAAAATCATAGAAAACCTAGAAACTCTCAATGTTAACAATAACAGCTTCTAATGCTCTTGACTATCTCTCTTATCTTTAAAATTTAACGACATCAATGAGTTATTAATGCTGCATACACGTTGAACGAAACTACTCTGTGCCTGCTGTCACCTGTAGAACGTGCCACATAAATGGCGGGCAACCGGGAACGGATTGGCCAAATAACATGCCTCATCTGAAATCCACAGCTCACTAACCCTAGTTAACGATGTATCCCAAAATCGAATTGCTGTGCCTATAACTTAATGTCGAAGAAATTTACCAAAATTCTATCCCCGTATGAATTATCCATACAGAATAACGTGTCTCTAGAAAGTGTACAGGCGGTTGGCTTCTTCTACAGGATGCCCAACACGTAGGTCTTGTTGCCGACCGGATTTCCAAGTGTAAACATGCTACACCACCCTGTCTTCTCATCTTTACCAAAAATCACGCACTCCACTTTATATACACCTTTCTATTCTTCACTGCCTTCGCTCATCGAACACATTCCGTAATCTCAATACACCATCTGTTATTTTCATCAACATAGAAATCTCTGCACCCTCTAAATATAGTTTTGAATTGCTTAAGATTTTAGAATGGCAAGCCAACAAGGGGTAAGGATGGAGGAAGGGAGAGGGAGGACGAGAGAGTATGAAGAAGAAGAAAGGAGGAGAGCAGCACAGAAGCACATGGAGGAAGGGAAAGGGAGGACGATAGAGGATGAAGAAGAAGAAAGGAGAAGAGCAGCACAGAAGCACATGGAGGAAGCAAAAGCCAGGCAAGGCGTGGCGGCGGAGAGCGGTTATGAGACTATCCAACACTACCGCGCAGCAGCGCAGGAGAACGCGATGGCGGCAGTGAAGGCGGCGGAGAGGCGATACGAGGATGCCAAAACTGTTGCGGCGGAGAAATTAGACCAGGCCAGAGCTGCTGCGGGAGAGAAGTCTGTAACGGCAAAGGACTACGCCGCTGAGAAGCTGCAGCAAGCTAAGGAGGCGGCGGCGGAGCTTACTTCCGCCACTAAAGACTATACTGCTGAGAAGGCTAAGGCGGCGCTGCATTACTCTGCAGAGAAGAGTAAGGAGGCGAAAGATAGCTTGACTGAACAGGTGAGCAAGGGAGCTTCTGTTGCTGTCGATTATACTAAGCAAAAGAGCAGCGCGGCCTACAATGTGGCCTCTGAGAAGTTGCAGCAGGGAAAAAAGGCTGCTGTTGATACGGGTCGTAGCACTCTTGGGTATACTGCAGACAAGGCCGCCCAAGTCAAGGATATTAGCAAGGTGAGTTTTTTTTTTTTGGTAATACATGACGAATTGCTTGTATGGTTTGTGATATTGAATTGGGAATGATAATTAGAAAGGCGTTATTGCTTATGTTGAATTGCATGTATGGTTTGTGATATTCAATTGGGAATGATAATTAGAAAGGCATTATTGCTTATGGCGAATGACATGTATGGATTGTGATTTGAATTGGGAATGCTAATTAGAAAGGCATTATTGCTTATGTTGAATTGCATGTATGGACGTTTGTGATATTGAATTGCGAGGGCTAATTAATGTTTGATGTGCAGGAGAAACTGGGAGAATATACAGGAGCTGCTAAGAATAAGGTGGGCGATGTCGGTTCCGGAGCTAAGGAGAAAGCTCAGGAAACCACACAGGCCACTGCCGAGACTGGGAAGAATGTGAAAGACAAAACGCAGGAGACTGCGAAGAATATGAAGGACAAAACGCAGGAGAAGTGGGTTATCTTTTATCTGTAAAATAGCCGTTACTTCATATTAGCTTTAGGCTTGTTTTTTAACTTCAGTTTCGTTTTTCTTCAGATTAGGTTTAGCGAAGGACAACACCTACGGCGCAGTAAACAAGGCAAAGGGAAGCGTCGCGCAAAATTATAACAAATCAAAAGAAACCGCCGGGCAGGCTGCCCAACGGGTGAAGGAGACGGCCCAGGGAGCTGCGGAACGAACCAAGCAAACCCTAGAAGAAGCCCAACAGAGGGCGAGGGAACGAGCCCGCCAGATGGCGGAAAAAGCCGGGGAAACGAAAGAGTCCGTGGAGAGAAAAATGGCGGAAGCTGCGGAAAAAACGAAGCAATCTCTTGAGGCTGCCCAACAGCGGGCAAGAAAAGAGGCCCGCCAGATGGCTGAGAAGGCGGGCGAGTCAAAAGAGTCCGTGCAAAGAAAAATGGAGGAAGCAGCAGAGCGAGCTAAGCAGAGCTTTTTACAGAATGAAGAGCAAGGCCAGCAAAAAGAGTCCGCCGACAATGGAGGCGCTGGACAAACCAAGCGAACCCTGGAAGAAGTTCAACAGTGGGCGAGAGATCGCGCACGCCAGATGGCGGAAAAAGCAGGCGAAACGAAGGAATCCATGCAGAAGAAAATGACAGAAGCTGCGGAACAAACCAAGCAATCTCTAGAAGAGGTCCAACAGAGGGCAAGAGAACAGGCACGCCAGATGGCTGAGAAAGCGGGTGAGTCAAAAGAGTCCGTGGAAAAGAAAATGGCAGAAGCAGCCGAGCGGGCGAAACATAGCTTTTTTCAGAGTCAGGAAGAGAACGCCGAGTCCGGCGAAAGGGAAAAGGAGATGGGAGGAAAGGCTGGGCATGATCGTGGCGGCGAAGAAAATAAAAGAGGCGGGGAGAGCAAGGTTCAAATAGAAGTGAAAGCTGTGGGGACCGATGAGACAATGAGTGAGAAAGGTCTTCTGGAGACTGTTGGGGACACAGTCATCGGAACTGTGGCGGATGCTGTGCAGGTTGCGAAGAAGACTGTTATGGGCACTGAACAGCATGAGAATTAATGTAATGTGTGTTTCGAAATGGGCTGTCGTTGATTGTATATATTTTTAGGTCTGTATATGTGAATGTGCAGGTATAGTATTATGTTATAGACGGTCCTGTCCTGTATTGCTTGAAATACATTCATTTTGCTGGGTGCTTGTGAGATCATAAGTTTATGGGAAGATATTCAGAGTTATTTATTGGTGTAGGGGTCATAAGAATCTTCTTTCTGAGAATGTGAGATCAGATCGTGGATTCGTCTATTTAGAGAAGATAGGTGTATGTTTATAAAATATTTTCATTGTGTTTTATGGAGACTGTCCACTCCTATTTTAAGCTATGGCAGTCCAATTTCAATTTCAGTAGAACTTTTCTGTTTTTGGCAAACCTTCCGTTCTCTTGTAGATATATATTTCAAAGAATTTCTTTATTGTGGAACGAAAGGAAAAAGTTTATATATGAAGCAGATTAAAAGAAATTTCTATTAATGCACTGATATGGATTCCACGGACACTTGGTTTTATTAATCAGACTTCAACTGGAAATTTAGGAAATTATACCTGTGCTTTTAAGCACCAGATAAAGGTCAACCTTTTGAAATCACGATATCCAGATTATGAGGTAGCACAGAGATTTTAAACCTTAGAAAGAACAGACTTTCTTCTTTTGGAGACTGCGTTGGAGCTTTATTATAATATTTTTTATAGCAAGAGGTTTTTATATAACAGTAAAAAGTTTTGTACGGGACTACATATGTATTTCCTTCTTGTCAAATATGTATGTTTCCAGTATAATTCCGTGAACAGAATTTGTTCCATTGAAAAAACAAAAAAAAAACCGTCTTGTCAAATATGTATGGTTCCAGTATTATCCGGTGAACAGAATTTGTTCCATAAAAAAAAACAAAAAACCTTGAGACCCTTAATATATTCCAGTTTAAGTTTATTTATAAATAATTTAAGTTTAGTTCATAAATCATTTGAAGGAAAAATTACAAAAACCTTGAGACTCAAAATGCAGCACCTCCGAATTTATTATTTTTTTGTTATGGAGGGTTCAGATCTGGTGGTCTCATTGACGAATTTATTTTTCTAGTGGGCTCAACGACGAATTTATTTATTTTTTGTTATTTTGATGAAGGGTTCAGATCCGGTAGGCTAATTGAGAAAAAGCCCACTGACAAAATTTCCTTACAATTTAATTTTTTATAAAAAAATATAATAATATCGAATAATCCTATTATTTAAATTTTAAATTAATATTATTAATATTCTTTTACATTAATTTTTATAAAAAAATATAATAATATCGAATAATCCTATTATTTAAATTTTAAATTAATATTATTAATATTCTTTTACATTAGTATCACCTACCTTCTAATCAAGATCACATGAAATCATAATTAATCTTTACATTTAAATTTTATATTGAATATTAAAATTAAAATTTGAAATTTATATTATAAATATTTTTAACATTTTCAAAAATCAAGGCTCCCACCTAACTTCAAGATTAATTTTATGCATCTTTAACTACCTTCCTATCAAAATTATAGATAACACCTAATTGTAAAACTAAATCTAAAACCTAATTTCAAAATTTTGAGCATCAAATTTAAAAATTAAAAAGTTATATTAAAAATCTAATCCTTACATCTAAAATTTCTATTAAAAATATAATAATATAAAAATTACTCACTACAATTATCTTTGAATCAAACACTTTCCATAAAATTAAGTTTTAATATTAAAAAAATATATTAAAAATGCAATTTAACAATTAAATTTTTATTTAAAATATCATAATATCAAGCAATTATATTTTATATTTAAATATAATATCTTGCAATAATATCAAATTTATATTACTTAAATCAAATCACCACTTATATTTAAAATTAAAAAATTATATGAAAAATCTAATCTTCACATTTGAAACTTTTATTAAAAATATAATAATATTAAAAAATAACGGAGTTTTTCTTCACTGGTTCTTTTCTCCGGGAGCCCTTTTTGAACCAGTTTTAATATTAATATAAATATAAATTTTCACCAAAAAAAAATAAAAACTTTATTAGTATTTGAATTTAAAAATTAAATTATTTAATGCATATCACCTCTCAACTTTAAATTCAACTTATGTCTCTCCACTTACTTTCCAATCAAAATTACAAAGCAACATTTAAAATTAATATTATTAATATTCTTTTACATTCTAAAAAATCAAGACCTTATAATTAGTATTAACATTCAAATCTTGTAGCTTCACCTACATTCTAATAAACAATTACAAATTAACATTTAATTAACCCTTACAATTAAATTTCTATAAAAAATATAAGAATATCAAATAATCCTATTATTTAAATTTTAAATTACTATCATTAATATTCTTTTACATTAGTATCACCTTGATGAAGGGTGCTCCCCTTAATACCACAAACATATAAAAGAAACAAAGAAACAACAACAATTTGCAAAAACAAAAAATGGGCTTCTTATTATCTCCACAAATGTGGAATTACAAATTGTCAGAAGTACAATATGCAAAGCCACATGGGCATTCCCTTACAGTATTCTGCAGGACAAAGCCTCGAATCAATACCCAGAACTGTCCCGACTGCCTAAAACAACACTACAGCCTTCCTCATATAAGCAATTTTTCACCGCTTGAGAAGGTTCTAGAATTTTAGCCAACAAAGCCGAGCAAACTTAGAATTATTTTATTTTACAATTTATTACATCAAAGTCGGCTCAAAATAACTTTTGAAACCCAAACAAAAATTTTGAAGGAAAATCATTTTTCACCATTTCAGGTGACCCAACTTCCGAAGACCATAAGTCATTGCCAATTGACCTGATTGACTATTATAACCCCATTCCGGAAAGGCCACGAAGCGCTCTACAAGCTTAATTTGTGCAAGCATCTATCACCCAAATTTTTGACCTCATTCGGGGCCTCTAAAGCCTTCAAAAATGAGTTCAAAGTTTCAGTACCTTGTTGCTAGTACCGAAAATCTTCAATATCTACAAAGATAGACTTGATCTGTCAATGAAACTTTACTGGCAGGCTGATATGACCAAAATGAACCTCTAGGGAAGAACTCAGAACATTCTGAGATCGGATGACCAACTTACTAAAAATAGAAAGTTTCCATAAATAGAAGCTTTGCACAAGATGACCCTTATTGAATACAAAAACAAAAATATTTTTGGGTGATGCAAGATTGATCTTACACCCAGAATGCTCCTGCATCAGACACCTGCGTTAATTTGAGAAGTGACCCTGTCACGACTCAGGTGTGCAAAGGAAAACCAAGACGGTTAACCTCCTCCTTTGTTAGCCACGATGAATCTTCAATAAGTCATTCTTTCCATTTGACCAAATACTATTCATATGTCTTGTTCCTTATTTTTTTGCCAACATGACTATCCATTATGTCTTCAATCTCCTTGATATTTGAATTGGTTGCTGGAATACTCCACTATGCTGCTGTAACCTCGTCTTCAACACCTCCTTCATGATACTCTATCAGATTTGAAACATTAAATACTGATGAAATATTTAGCTCAGTAAGAAACTCGACCTCATATGCATTTCTTGAATCATGCTTCTTTAGTATCTTATATGGCCCAAACTTCTTCATTTTCAACATGTTATATGTACCAACTAAAAATCACTCCTTCCCTAAATGAACCATGACTTTGTCTCCAACCTGAAATTCCTTATGCCTCCTTTTATCATCTGTCTTAACCTTATACTGGGCATTCATTTTGGTAATATACTTCCTCACCTCCTCATGGATGTTCTTCAAATGTTCTACAAAATCATCAACTTCAGCACTACTTATTTCTCCTTTAGCTATCTTCCTCAACTCAGATGCATTTCTGGGACTACTTCCATATACAATCTGTGGATGATGTGGTGAACTAAACTTTGAATCTATTTTCAACTCTTCACTTTCTGCTAGTGTCATTCTATGTGCTACATTATTTAGCAAAATGGCTCTTGGAATCAAATCCATCTGATGACTGATCTTCCTTACCGGTGGTAATCCATCAGGTACATTATCAGATACAATATCCTGAAACTCATTCAACAAATTTGCAACTTCTACAGGTACATCTTTTACTTCCTCTTTCCTAGTCTTTGGAATTAAGGTAAAACACATATGCTCATGCTGCATACCATATAAGAAATTTTCTCTATAAAAAAAAGTTATTCTTGCATTACCACATACCTTTTCTTCAGTCTCCTTCAATGGCTTTAGCTTATGTCGCACTCCATCCTTTGTTAGGGAATAGGTATTCGCACGACCATCATCTATAGCACATCTATCAAACTGCCACAACCTACCCAACAACATATGACTTGCATCCATAGATATGATATCACATAGTACCTCATCATGGTACCCACCAATCTTGAACTTTACTAGGCACTGTTCACTGACCATGACCTTGTGGTCATCCTGCACCCAGGCAACCCGATATGGACATGGATGTTTCTACCTCTTGAGTTTCAACTTTGTCACCATCTCTTCTGACACCAAATTATTAGTTCTTCCACTATCAATAATCACATCAAAGAATTTACCCTCGCACTTGCATCTAGTGTGAAACAAGCTCCTCCTTTGTTCAGGTTCATTCTCACCACTCAGTAGGACTCTTTTGTTGATCAGCATTTCTCCTTTTTTCGCATCTTCAAAATTTGATGATCTGGCATCTTCATCTACATGTGCAACTCTGGCTTAGCTTTTATTCCTCCTATTTGTGCTTCTTTAGCGTTGAGGACATTCAAATGCCCTATGACCTTCTTCTCCATAGTGAAAACATGTTCCACGAAAGCCTCCTCTTCTAGATTGGTGAAGCGTCACACCACCTTTACCAACTCATAACTAAAAGCATAACAACATGGAGACAAAGAGAAGATAAAAATGTTTTACAAAGCATACATTAATACTTAAAAATAATTATAACTTGAGATATCTTACAACATGAAAGATCTTACATCCTCAAAGCTTACAATCCAAGAGCTTACAATTTGAGAGCTTCTTCCCCAATACAAGATCCTACAACTTGAGCACTTCTTCTCCAATAGGAGATTCTACAACTTGAGAACTTCAACTTGAGAGCTTGCTTATGAATGCTCCTATGCCTTATTTATATAGGCATTTACCACCCAAGATATTACAACACCACCAATGTGGGATAAAAATAGATGCAACTACCTTGATACAAATATTAAATACCCACCCAATTAATATTAAGCACCACCATGTGGGCTAATTAAAAAATTACATTGCCTTTGTGGCCAATAAGAAAATAGAAAGGTTGTAACTACCTAGCTACAAATATTAAATGCAAGAAATTTCTACAAATTTTTAAAATGCCACCTACACACCTTGATAAATGAAATATTTTTATTTTTATATTTTGTTTTTATCTTTCCCACCTATGCACCTTGGTAAACGAAATAAATTTTTTTCTTTTCTTTTTTATCTCTCTTTTTTTTTTCCTTTTTTTTTTTTTTTTCTTTCATTTTCATCTCTTCCTCTCTCCAAATATTTTTTTTATCATGCCTCCTTTTATTTTCATGATACAAGATGCTCCTACATCATAGATCCTTGTCCTCTTCCTCTTCCCCTCTAATCTCTATTATTTTGATCATGGAAATTATTGAAATTATCTCCTCTCTAATTCTGACTATTACTGGCCTCATCCCGCTTTTTCAAATCTTCATTTAGATCTCCATATGACTGTCCACTAGATCTTCCAGCATGACCTCTTCCCCTTTGTCTTCTCTCAAACTTCTTGTTCATATTTTTCTCTACTTTTAGGGTAAACTGGTATGCCTCTTCAATACTGTTCATTCAAACTAGATTCAATTTTTCCTAAATGCTCGGCCTTAAGCCATTAAGGTAATGTGAAACTTTCTCCTTATCAGCTTCCACATGTCCTATTCTGATGAGGATTTGATAGAACTCATGTGTATACTCCTGAACAGATTTTTTCGCTTGCTTCAAACTTTGCATTTTCTTTACTAGGTCAAGCTCATAATCAACATGAATGAACTGTCACTTCAATTTATCCACCATCCGATCCCATCTTGTGATTTTATCCTTTCCTCTTCTATTTTGCTCCAACTGAATCTCTTGCCACCAGATCTTCGCATGACCCTTCAGTCTGGCCTTCAAAAACTTGACCCAATCAAGATCCTTGATATCTTCATACTCAAAATATTCTTCACATTCATTGATCTAGTCAATCAATTCTTCTGGGTTAAGATTTTCAGAAAATGTCAGGACCTCAATCTTAGGTCTCTTCTTGATGTTTGAAATGGCTTAGAAAAGTCTTTCTTCTTCTTGATTCAAAAATTTGACTTCTCCTTCTTGATCTTCTTCTTTGGCTTCATCCTCACTGTTGTCTCTAATATTAAGATTCATTCCTCTTCAAATCTCCTCTTCCAATGCTTGCACTTGTCTCTGTAGTGCCCTAACCTTAGGTGTTACAACACCAGCTCTTCTACCACGTTCCCTTCGTGGAGGCATTTTCATGCTTCTCACTGAAACCCTAACCACAGTTCTAATGCAAACTACCTCACAGAAGGTGATATATTTACACAAAAGCCCTAACCCACAATCCTAGTGCAAACTGCCTCACAATCAGAGATCTATTTACACAAAAACACTAACCCACGGTCCTGGTGCAAACTGCCTCACAATCGGCGATCTGTTTATATAGAAACCCTAACCCACGGTCCTAGTGCAAACTGCCTCACAATCAACAATCTGTTTACACACTCAGGAACTCCTGCTCTAATACTACTTAATGAAGGGTGCTCCCCTTAATATCACAAATACATAATAGAAATAGAGAAACAACAACAATTTGCAAGAATAGAAAATGAACTTCTTATTATCTCCACAAATGTGAAATTACAAACTTTCAGAATTACAATATGCAAAGCCACATGGGCATTCACTTACAATATTTTGTAGGACAAAGCCTCAAATCAGTACCCAAATTTGCTACCGAGAACTGTCCCGACTGCCTAAGACAACACTATAGCCTTATATAGGCAATTTTCCACCTTCTGGGAAGGTTCCAGAATTTTAGCCAACAAGGCCGACCAAACTTAGAATTATTTTATTTTACAATTTATTACATCAAATTCGGCTTGAAATAACTTTTGAAACCCAAACAAAAATTTTTGAAGGAAAATCATTTTCTGCCATTTTAGGTGACCCAACTTCTGAAAACCATAAGTCATCACCAATTGACCTGATTGACTATTATAACCCCATTCTGAAAAGGCCACGAAGCGCTCTACAGGCTTGAATCATGCAAGCACTTGTCACCCAAACTTTTGACCTCATTTGGGGCCTCTAAAGCCTTCAAAACTGAGTTGAAAGATTCTGTACCATGTTGCCAATACTAAAAATCTTCAATATCTACAAAGATAGACTTGATCTATCAATGAAACTTTACTGGCAAGCTGATATGACAAAAATGAACCTCTAGGGAATAAATCAGAACATTCTAAGATCAGATGACCAACTTACTAAAAATAGCAAGTTTTCATAAATAGCAGCTCTGCACAAGATGACCCTTATTGAATACAAAAACAAAAATATTTTTGGGTGATGCAACATTTCTCTTACACCCAGAGTGCTCCTACATCACACCTACCTTCTAATCAAGATCACATGAAATCATAATTAACCTTTACATTTAAATTCTATATTGAATATTAATATTTAAATTTGAAATTTATATTATTAATTTTTTTAAGATTTAAAACATCAAGACTTTGAAATTTAGTAATATTATTTATTTAATATCAAACAATAATATTAATAATTTAAAATTAATATTGTTTAATATTCTTTTACATTGCTTAAAATAAGACCTCAAGGGATGCAAAATAGATGATTGTTATGATTGAGAAAAAAATGAAACTAGAGAGCATGATGGCGAGAGATGCAAGAGCTCTGCAAATACAAGTGGATTATAAAGGTTAAGTGGAATCACAATCAAAGAGAAGCCAGTGAGATTTCAATAGGAATCATTAGGGTTATTCTAGAATAATCTATGGTAATAAGGATGGATTTAAGAAACTAGAATCCAAGGAATGGAGGACAAAAAACATGTTTTTGCCAACTCAAGTGACAAAGGAAAAATGACAATGGTGGAAAATAGAGTCATTTCAGTGTGTATTGAATTTGAGGGATGGAAAAAACTAATGAACCATTTCATGGAAAAGACTTTCTTCATGAAATGGGGAGGAGGATGACCAACCTACCCTAGAATATGAAAATGGTGTGATCAAGACTAGGGTAAGGATATTTCTTTGAAAACCATACCTAATTGTTTTTTTCTAGCTATTATTGCTAGTGCCAAGGAGATACAATGGGTGATGTATAATGGTCTGGATTTATGATGGGATACATTGGATTATTTGTTAAAGATTGGTCACCAAAATTTAACCCAAAATAAGCTTTGATTGAGTAAATTCCGATATGGGTAATGACTATATAACTTTCCTAATGAATACTAGAATAAGGATACCCTAAGAATAATAGGGAACAAGATCATGAATTTTTTTGAAAGCAGATGAAGACATAGAGAAAAAGGATTTTAACATGTATGCTAGAATCTATGTTGATAAAGAAACCCCATCCTCCCTTGCTCCCATTTAGTGGAAGTTTGGACAAGTAAAGTTATATGATGGTTAGAGATCAAGCATGAAATAAATGAAAATCCTAGGGTCATAAGATAAATGAGTGTTTGGTGGACAATAAGGGTAAAGGTTTAGAAAAATATCTAATGGAAACTAAATTAGTAGTGATGACATAAAGT
Organism: Chamaecyparis obtusa; assembly: GCA_027943335.1. Lineage (NCBI taxonomy): Eukaryota > Viridiplantae > Streptophyta > Pinopsida > Cupressales > Cupressaceae > Chamaecyparis > Chamaecyparis obtusa. The sequence goes on along the minus strand of BSBK01008173.1, from coordinate 70,161 downwards.
CAATCATGAAACTTGGATGTAAGAGATACTGCAGAGGTAATGGTAGATCTAGAAGGGATGGAGAATGTAAAATGTGATCAGACATGAGATAAAGTGGATGGATTTGTTGGTGGAAGGGGCATCTCTCTCAAACATAGCTCAAAACCCTACTTAAAGGAATGCACTATGCAAGATAAAAAAATTCAAAATCAGAATAGTGGGGTCAAGGAAAAAGGGCAGAAAGAATGCACCCTTGGGTTTGGTAGTAAGTGAGTATAGAGAGTGAAGTAGTTGAGAAAGGGAGCATAGATCGACTTCTAGATGTAACAAGGGATAGATAAGAAATTTGTGGAGTCCCTATGGGGTTAACAACAATAATAAAATAGATTCATTAGGTAAAAATGAAAATAGAAATGCAGTGTTCATGGAGAGGATAATAGTCATAATGAAATGAATTTCAAAAACATTTATGTCTCTAATCTAGGAAGAAGCTTATAAGCTTAAGGAAGAGAGGTGTGAGGGGGATGGACTAGCTAGTGGCAATGGAGAGTAGGATATTCATGGTGTTTTAGATGGAGAAAGAATATTGGAAGTAAATAAATATGAGTCCATCTATATCAAAGCCCCAAAAAATCAATATGGTGGGGGGGGGGGGAGGGGTAGGAGAACTAGAGGTAGAAAGTCCAATCAAGATATTTTTGAAATGGTTGGAAATATGAGAGATCAAAGTAAATTGAGATATGGTAGAGAATTTTTCTCTCCTAGGAAATAATGAAGATACTTATGTGGAATGATAGGGGATGTAATGCCACTAAAAAGAGGCATATGATCAAGTGGTGTTTTGATTAGATGAAACTTGATGTGATTTGTTTACAAGAAACAAACTTAATTAGGAAGAAGTTGTGACACTTAGATGTAAATAAATTTTGGTATGGAGTCTTTGTGAGCTTTAATGGGGCTTTGGGCTATAATACCCCTCTAACCCTAGCATGAATTTTTATTTTGAGAGTTTATGGAATGATGTATGATCCACTATTTTTCTCTAGCTACTAATATAAGTATGATTATATATTGGGCACTTGTATTGAGATACTTTCCTAATATATCCCATTAGATTATTCATAATTATTTCATAATCTAGTACTTGATGTCAATCCTAATGATAGACATGTTGATGCTACTAAGTATATTGGTTATAGTAAATAAGGGTACCACTTTGTATGTATTTATATTTACTTATGCATTGAAGAAATTTCAAAACCTTGGTATATGTGGTTAGGATGTTGATTTTATGCACAAGATAAATACATGAGAAATCTAGGTGATTATTATTTGTGTTCTCTTCTCTATGAATATGATGATTCCTGATGAATTGTCTATCTTGACTGATGACCTTAGGTGATGATTATTATGTTAGGAATAGTCCCAAGCAATAACTGAGATGGGGGGGGGGGGGTGAATTAGTTATCTACCAGATTCAATTATTTATCCAATTAAGTACAGAAGAACATTAATCATAAATACAATATAAGAACACTTAACACAACACCACAATTTTGGTTATGGGGAAATCAAAATAGGAAAAAACCCTGGTGGGAATTGACAGCCACTAAGGATTGCACTAGTGTATTATGATCCATGTTAAAAGATCTTACAACCCTATTAAGAGTTGATCCTTACAATGCAATAACTACAATGAATTGGTCAAGGGTCAGACCCTATTAGGAGTCTTTTACAATTAACCCTGTTAGGGGTGAGGACACATTGTTCGGGAGCACACGGCTCAAAGGGGTGAAGGTTGCAACCTTCTGTTTAACAAATACATACTATATCTGGATCATGGTGAACTGTGCTTAGACCTGCTATCTTGATCATTTTGAATGAATAACATATACTCTCTACTTTGTCACATAGACCTTCTGATGATGGCTCAACACTTTTCACCTTCTGCTCTTCTCTTATCTTTCAACTCTCTGTCGTACCTAGCAATCACAAATGACTGCCTATAAATATATTTCTTTTAAATGATATAATCAAGTTAGCCTATTAGAACCATGTTGAAATCATATTAGAGAAATAATACAACTCTCAAACAACATCTCAGTTGGCTCTACTAAGCACGCAAGCCAAACTAGGACCACCCAACTCAATGCATCGCTTCATACTATCGGCTTCACCAAATTAACTGATACTTTCTTCTTATGCTGAATTACATCATGCACTCTTGACAAAACATTCTTAACTCTTCTCTAAGCACTAATCCAACCACGCATATCAAACTAATAAGCGCAACTACTAAAACAATAAAATTAATGTCAGCTCTACCAGATAAACTCAAGAAACTGTGATTGTCAACAAGAGACTTTATAACTCAGCCTGTACTACATATCTGACTCTGTTTCCATGAACATATTATCATACATATTTCTACAACATAAATATAAACATGCAAGGGTCCATTACAACCATACTCTAAATCACATACAAAACTCTTCTTGGGACGTGTCAGGAACTCTCACCGATATAGACTGTTGTATTACTATCTTCACTTTGAATCAACCTTTGTGTCCATGATATCACACTAATAACATATCTAGGAAACATATACTTCCATTTTTGTCTATCAAGCTTCCACACATGCTACTTACCATATGTTGTCATCAATGAAAAACATACAGTCAACACTCTGGCTTGCTGGCAAATCTCCAACAATCTCCCCCTTTGGCATTGGTGGCAACATATGGAATGAAAAACACCACCAACCCAAATGAATAATATTAAATTATAATATTCTCCATTTCCTCAAAAAAACTCCCTGAAGGATGAATCCTTCATCTCTTCACTATTTTGTTCCTGCTTGCTAAGTACTCACTCCCCCTTGCTGTAATTCTTTTATAACATTCTCCATTTCCTCATCAAAAATTTCTTAAGGATGAATTGTTGTATTATTTACTATTTTTCATGACTATATACTCCCCCTTTGACATCAATGGAAAAGGGTGCCAAATAATTAAGGATCAGTACTACTCTTGAAGTAGAGTAGTCAACCTTTCATCAGTCACTGAGGACTGATGCATTCTTGTAATCTCTAATAAGATTCAGGGAAGGGGATTTCTCTCAGATTCTCCTTGAGATACTAAAATATATCCTTAGGTAAAGGATTTGTGAATATATCTTCTAGCTGATCTTTTGTGCTCACATAGTCCAAATTTACTTCTTTCCTTACTACTTTCTCTCTTAGGAAGTGATATTTATCTCAATGTGTTTTGTCTTTGCATGCATCATAGGGTTCTTTGACATCTTAATAGTGCTAGTGTTATCACAATGAATAACAATAGGATAATCAATCTGAATACCAAAATCTTTTATCATCTTCTTGATCCACACAATTGTAGAATAATTCAATGTTGCTGCTACATATTCTACTTCTACTGTTGACTGAGAGATATAATTCTTCTTCTTTCTTGTCCAAGTGACAAGTCTATAACCAAGAAATACTGCTCCTCCTAAGGTTCTCTTTATGTCATCCATGCATCCTTCTCAATCTACATCTATATATACATGAAGCTCTACATTCTATGAATTAGGATACCATAAACCATAGTCTATAGTTCTTCTCAAATATCTGAATATCCTCTTACTGTGATGAGATGACTTTTCTTAGGTTCTGCTACAAATCTTCCAACAATACCAACTAGATTGGAAATGTCTGGTCTAGTTTGAGTAAAATATATAAGTTTACTAATCATAGACTTATACAAGGTTATGTCTACTATTGGTGAATCATCTTGTTTTGAAAGCTTGCATCTAGTTATCATAGGAGTACTTACTGGCTCACAATCATCCATCTTGAATTTCTTCAAGATTTCTTTCACATCCTTAGTTTGATTTATGAATATACCTTTGTCTGTCTGCTTCACATTCAATCCCAAAAAGTACTTAATAGGTCCAATCATGCTCATCTCAAATTCTCTATGCATCTCCTTTACAAATTCAACACTAAGCTTGTCATTACCACCAAAGATAATGTCATCAAAAAATATAGCAACTAACAATAATCGATCAGATGTTGCTCTTGTGAATAAATTACAATCTGCTGCTCCTTTCTTGAATCCAATCTTTGTCAAATATTCATCAAGTCTTTCATACCATGCTCTAGGGGATTCCTTAAGTCCATAGAGGGCTTTCTTCAATCTATGTACTATATCAGCTATGTCTGATAAGGTGAATCCTTAAGACTTCTCTATGTATACTTCTTCCTTCAACTCTCCATTTAGGAATGTTTACTTAACATCCATCTGGTATACCTTAAAATCTTTGAAGGTATCATAGGCTAGAAATAACTTTATGGCTTCCAATCTGCTTACAAGGGAAAATGTATCTGAATAATCAATTCCTTCTCTTTGCACATATTCTTTACACACTAGTCTTGCTTTGTTTCTTACCACTATTCCATCTTCATTCATCTTATTTCTGAATATCCATCTTTTTCCAATTACATTCTTATCACTAGGCCTAGGGACCAATTCCCATGTATCATTTTTAATTATCTGATCTAGCTCTTCTTTCATTACTTCATGCCACTTTGAATCATTACATGCATCTTCAACACTTAAGGGTTCAATCTGTGATAGTAAACATACCTCTTCATTTGTTGTGGAACTCTTTGCTTTTGATCTTGTCATGACTTTGTTGCTCTGATATCCAATGATGTCTTTATTTGAATGATATCTAGATGTGAATTTAGGAACATTAGGTGTAACTCTCTCATCTTCCTTTTGTATTTCTTCTTCACTTGTTTCAAGGTCATTGAATAGAACATCTATGTTGTCAAAGATTTCTTCAAAAACTGCTTCACTACTAGTAGGTCTAGGTTCTTCTTCAATCGTAGGTGCATAATCATGGTATCTCTCTTGAATCATAAACTTCTCATCAATCTTAACATGAGAACTTTCAATGATCTTCTTCAATCTTAGATTAAAACATTTGTGACCTTTTCTTTTAGTAGAATAAGCAAGAAAAATACCTTCATCACTTCTTGCATAAAACTTGCCAATGGATTCATCTCTCTTGATGTAACACTTGCTTCCAAAGATTTTGAAGTATTTGACTGTAGGTATATTCCCAAACCATAGCTCATAAGGTGTCGTGTCTATGCCTAGCCTTAATTGAATTCTATTGATAGTATAGACTGCAGTATTGACCACATATCTCCAATAGGTGTGCACCACCTTTCCTTCAATCATGATAGTGCGCACTATGTCAAGAATGATCCTATTCCCCCTTTCTGATATTCAATTCTGTTGAGGGGTTCTATGTCCACTTAACTATCTCTTTATCCCATGTTCTTCCCAGTACTCATAAAATCTGTTAGAGGTGAATTCTCCTCCTCTATCTGATCTCAGACATTTAATCTTCAATCTAGACTCATTTTCAACCTTAGCTTTGAATATTTTGAACTTCTCAAATTCTTCTGATTTGTCTTTTAAGAACACAACCCACATCATTCTAGAATAATCTTAAACAAACAAAATAACATACCTTTCACCATAGTATGATCTTGTTTGAGTTGGTCCACATAAGTCTGTATGTATTAGATCTAACTTTTTCTCTGCTGGATTGTTCTTTCTTCTGAATGAATTCCTTGCATGCTTTCCCATCACACATTCCCTACATATTGTATCAACTAGTTTTGCAATGCTAGGTTGGTCTTTCATTTCCTTTAAATTACCTATCTTCACTATGTTGTCAAAATTGATCTGACATATTCTGCCAAAGCCAACTGTCATCTACTTTAGCAACAAAACAACTTACTTTAGGATTAAGTTGGAAAACATTACCTTTAGTCTTTGAACTTGATGCAATAATTTCTTCTTCTTTGTTATTGATGATGAATTTGTTGTCTTTGAATTCCAACTGATACCCTTTTTCAAGGAACTATCCTACACTAAGTAGATTATGCTACAATCCATCAACATAAAGAACAACATCAGTGTTTTTCTTTCCATCCAAGGTGATAGCTCCTCTACCTATGATAGGTTTAGGAGTGTTGTCTCCAAATCTAACCATGCCACCTTTGTATCTATCTAGGTGTACAAATCTATCCTTGTCTCCTATCATATGATGTGAGCAACCGCTGTTAATGATCTAATCTATCTTGATGTCAGCTTGTGAAATCAATGCTAAATCTTGTGTTTTCTTTTCATCTTCAAGGTCCATTTCATCAAACATTTTCTCCATGTCTTCAAGAGAAATGAATCCAATTTCTTCCTCTGCTGATTCTTCATCTGATACTCCATCACCAACATAATAACATTATTTTGTATATGTAGGTTTTGTAGTTAGTTTTGAACTTTTTAACTGTTATAGGACACTTAGATGAAAAGTGACCAATCTTGTTACATGAAAAGCATTGGAATGGTAATTGACCTTCATATTTCCCTTTTCCTTTCCTTTCCTTCTTAACAATTAAAGAAATGAAATCATCTAGATCTTTCTCTTCATCATCATCATCAAAATTACCAGAGGTGTTCAAAGATTTCTTACCATGGACTGAAGCTTTGAATGTTGTTTCACTTTTAGGCTCTGTCGTCAATCTTGATATCTCAAAGGCTGAAAGCTTGCTGATTAAAGTCTCTCTTTTAAATTATTTTTTGGACTACATAGTTTCATCTAGGATACATATCTTGTTGTCATATTCTGGTGTCAAGGTAGTCATCAATTTATCCATTATGTCTTCCTCCAAGATTTCTCCACCATTGATTCTGATTCCTACAACTGCTTCATTAATCCTTCGATTGTATGCTCTAAAATTCTCATTAGGTAGCATCTCTAATGTATTGTATCTTTTCTTCCATGTCTTTTTGCACACATTCTTGGCTTGAATATCTCCATCAAACATGTCTTCTAGGTATTTCCATATCTTATAGGCTTTGTCAATTTTATTGATCTCTGAAAACTCACTGTCGGATAGGGTGCTAATAAGGGCTTCTTTTGCAATAGTATTTGAAGTGAACATCTCCTTTTTCTTCAAGGTTGCATCTTCTTTTGCAAGATCTGCTAGTGAAGGAAGCTCAACTTCTTTGGTAGCTACTTCAAAAATCTCAAAGGCAATGCACTGCAAATGTATCATCATCTTGTTCTTCCAATCTAAATAGTTCTCTCCATCAAACTTAGGACGTTCTTTTCTAGAGAATTCCATCTAATCAACCTCAAGCTATTAAAATTTCTCTTTGAGGCACTTGGCTCTGATACCAATTGTTAGGAATAGTCCCAAGAGATAACTGAGAGGGGGGGGGGGGAGTGAATCAGTTATCTACTAGATTTAATTATTTATCCAATTAAGTATAGAAGAACATTAAGAATAAACACAATATAAAAAAACTTAACAAAACACCATATTTTTGGTTATGGGGAAACCCAAATAGGAAAAAACCTTGATGGGAATTGACACCCACTAAGAACTGCACTAATGTATTATGATCCTTGTTAAAATATCTTACAACCCTGTTAGGAGTTCATCCTTACAATGCAATAAATACAATGATCTAGTCAAGGGTTGGGCCCTTTTAGGAGTCTTTTACAATTAACCCTGTTAGGAGTGAGGACACATTGTCTGAGAGAACACTGCTCAAAGGGGTGAATGTTGCAACCTTCTATTTAACAAATACACACTATATCTAGATCTTGGTGAACTATGCTTAGACCTGTTGTCTTGATCAATTCCAATGAATAGAATATACACTCTACTTTGTAACATAGACCTTTTGGTGATGGCTCAACACTTTGCACCTTTTTCTATTCTCTTATCTTTCAACTCTTTGCCATACCTAGCAATCACACAGGACTACCTATAAATATCTTTCCTCTAAATGATATAATCAAGTTGGCCTGTTAGAACCATCTTAAAATCATATTAGAGAAATAATACAACTCTCAAACAACATCTCAGTTGTCTCTACTAAGCACACAACCCAAATTAGGACCGCCCAACTCAACGCATCACTTCATACTATCGGCTCCACCAAATTAACTGATAATTTCTTCTTATGTTGAATTACATCACACGATCTTGAAAAAACATTCTTATCTCATCTTTAAGCAATAATCCAATCACTCATATCAAACTGATAAGCGCAACTACTACAACAATAAAATCAATGTCAGCTTTACCAGATAAACTTAGGAAACTGTGACTATAAATAGGAGACTTCATAACTCAACCTTTACTACATATCTAACTCTACATACATGAACATAGTATCATACATATGTCTACATCATAAATCTAAAAATGTAAGGCTCCATTACAACCATATTCTAAATCACATACAAAACTCTTCCTGGGACCTGTCAGGAACTCTCACTAGTACAGACAGATGTATTACTATCTTCACTTTGAATCAACCTCTGTGTCCATGATATCATGCTGATAAAATATGTAGGAAACAAATATTTTTAGTTCTCTCTATCAGGCTTCCACCCATGCTGCTTACCATATAATGTCATCAATGACAAACATACAGTTAGCACTCTAGATTTCTCACAAATCTCCAACATATTATGCTTTGGTATTTATGATCTAATTGATACACAAACATTGTAGACATGATCTTGTTACATGATCAAGACTATGTGTTCAAGATATCTTTAATGATTATTTATTATTATTATGAGACTAACCCTAATCTTATGATGGTTATGCTAGTACCTTCTTTTTCTTCACAATAATACTCTAACCTTTTATTATGTTTCCTTATTCATGATGATCTAGATATGTTTATGGATATGGGTATGTTTGTTCATATCCATGAATTTCTTGTATGACTAGGTGTTATTGTAATTAAATATTCTTAATTACACTTTATTTAAGTTTACTTAGGATAATGCATTACATAGTAGTTTTCATTATAGGCACCTACAAGTTTGTATTTTTTTATCACATGGTGTAGGAGAAATTCCTCTTTGGATTCAGTTAGTTGTTATCTCATTCAACTTTATATGTGAGATCCACCTTTAGTTCTCCTATCACATTATCATCCTCTCTGATGTAGTCATGGTCAGAGAATCCCCATAGGAGATGTCCAAACATGCATAAGATAAAGTCACACCATGGAAAACACCAACACATAATAATATTTGATAGAAAATTCAACTTTCATTCATCAATAACTAAGCTTACAAGAAACATGCTAGGTTGTAAGGCCTTCTCGATTATGACCAATTACATCAGAAAATAGAAAAAGATCAATAATGATCCAAATCTCTCTAGCTAGTCCAGATCTATACCAAAAACAACAACTGGTTGGACTACAAAGGCAGATCTAAACTTGAGCTTGCAAGACTTCAAGAAATCTCCTTGTTTCTAAAGAATACTAGCTCTACTACACTTACAATAACTGACTGAATTATGCTCTCAGATCATAATATCCTTTGCTACAACCCTTTTCCTTCTATTTACTTTTCTAAACATTACCCATACCTTCCTTATATACTACTCAGCCACAAGTGGGCTTTACAACAATAATTGATTAAAAAACATCAGTTGGATCTCAACATAGCCTTTACAAAATATATTTCTTCATGTCGGCCTTCAAACAATCATCAGATCCACATAGAGGAATGAAACATGCTAGAGTTAGGTCTCCACACATCTAAGAGTCAATCCATAACTCAAGGAGCACATGACAAATTAAATGCACCAAACAACTAAGCCAATTCATCCAAATAAGAAATTTGGTCAGCAATAGTACCAAGCACTAGAACCATTCGGTAACATATCACCAAGCCCTAATCAGTAACTAAGCATCAAAATCCCCAACCAAGAAACAAACACACAAAGTCACCGAGTCTGTCGGTAACATATCACTGAGACCCAATCAGTAATCGAGCACCAAAAAAAGTGACTATCAACCACCGAGCTCCATCGGTGAAGTCAAACAAGCTTACAAAAGAGAAATAACACAAAGAGATGGAGAGTCTCAGGTCTCCAAATGAGATACAATAGAAATTCAAAACCAAACAAAAACATATTTTTGGTTGATACATGATTGCGAACTACACCAAGATGCTCCTACATTAGACATCCCATGTGTGAAAAGATGTTCTCAATGACTCAATGAACATCTTTTTGTATTCACTACATAAATCCAGAATTGGTTCTTGATATACATGTCCTCCAAGTTCACAACATATTTTCCTTAGTTGCACTTTTGTTTCCTTTTATTTTTCAAATCCTTCCTCGATATACTATAGGTCTATCTTCCATTCTGATCATGAATCCTTTCAAAATCCTCCAATTCACTCTTCCTACTAAAACTCAGGTTCCTCTTACCGAGTGTTGTATCCTGTAAAGGCATCAGGGAAAATTTTCTTCCATACCTTTCAACAACAAATACATTCTTTAGGAAATCATGTACAACCTTACAATCATACTACCAAGGTCTACCTAGCAATATGTGACAAGAACTCATGTCCACAATATGACATAACACTTGATCAACATATTGTCTAATATGAAATTCAACAAAACACTGCTCCCTTACTTATAAATCATATTCATCTTGAACCCAACTAATCTTATAAGGATAAAGATGTCTCACCATCTTCAAACTAGGTTTCTAAACCATCTCCTCAAGAACAAGGTTATCAATACTTCCACTATCCACAATCACATTACAATGTTTACCTTCTTACTTGCATCGAGTTCTATACAAATTCCTCCTCTGACAAGGTTTGACCTTAGTACTGAGCAATGTTCTTTGACCAACAAGTTTTCTGACTCTGCCAAAGGTTCATTCTGTATGTTCTCATTCACCATAGAATTCCTAGTATTATCAAGCTTCTTATCTTCATGGGAACATTCAAATTATCAATGTCCTTCTTCACTAAAATTTAACAAGTACCCTTGAATCCACCTCTATCTATTCTTCTCCTTGGTTCAATAGATTTTGGTCCATCTTCAAGTTTGAGTTTGTCTTTCACAAACTATTATTTCTTTTCATTCCCTCGAAAAGTACCATAATTTCTTCTCTTCAACTTCTCTTCTACCTTTAGGGCATATTGATAAGAATCTTCTACTGAACCAATCTTCAACATACCAATCTCATCCTAGATATTGACTTTCAAACCCTTAACATACCTTGCCACCTTTTCTTTAGAAAATTTGTAATGCCCAGACCGAATTGTTAACTTATAAAACTCCTCGGTAGTGTCTTCCACAATCATTTCCTTCTATTTCAGATTCTACTATTTCTTAAACAACTCAAGTTCATTTTTGGTAGGGATGAACTTAGCTTTTGATGTCTCCACTATCAACCTCGACCAATTGATCTTTATTTCACATTCTTAATCTATGTCTCTCTGCAATTCTTTCCACAATAATGTAGTTGTTGTACAATAAGTTTGCACCCTTGTTTCAAGCTCTCTTGGTCTTGATAGCCTAGTATAACATGGGAATCATCTCTAGGTTGTTGGACCTATGCTAACTGAGATGAGACCTCCAAATTCTAGGCTGGTCCCTCTTGGATAATCACTTTAATTTTCTTCTTGAAAGGAAAGTAAAACTTGAGGGGAAAAGGGATAGAAAGAATGCTTGAAAGGGAAATGACTGAAAGCAAACTACCTACTAGGTGATACACTGAAATGAAATGAACATGATACACTGACCAAATCAGCATGAAAGCTCTTAGATCTAATAGAACACAATCTTTCTAAATGGGCTTGCATAAGTATTTCACAGAGGGGTCTGGACAAAACACACAGACTATGAACTGCAAGAAAATGTTCTCTTCAGCAAAAGGGCACAAGAATGAGATAGACTGACAGGGGGTTGAAGTATACCCACAAACTCATTCAAATCAAATCAGACACAATAGTACACATATAAGCTAAAAGAAAGAAGGGCCCTAGAACTCCAAGATCTTTCTAATAAAGCCAGTATATTATATTCACTAAGAGAAATACAGACAAGGGAAAGACCAAAGGGTAGAACAAATGCCACATATAGCCTCTATTGAGTATGAGATTTCAATGAAAGATCACAAACTATAAAATTCAGAGGGCAAAAAGAATACCATAGATAACCCCTAGAAAGAGAAAAACTCTTTTTACAAAATGTAAAATCTAAGCTCTAAAAGCTCCAAAAAAACAATATATACATCTCCTCAATTGCATGTAGGCAAGAGTAAAACCTAATTAGGGTTACATGGATTTTCATAGAATAATAAAAACCCTAATTCTATCAATTCTGATCATAAATTCTCATGAAAATATCCCAATCGATCAGATTACTATTTGCGTGTCCATCCCTATACTGTATCTTCCTTCAAACAAGCCGCCTTGATCTATCTACCTCTCTACAACTCGGCCTCACCATAACTATTCAAATCAAGTACTCTTAGATATTTTGAATTTTAAAATGTAAACAGTCACAGGTGGCACCAAGCCTTTATCTTTATTAATGACTGGTATTTGAAGTTGATCTCATTTTCAAATGTAGCCGTCAGATCTTTCTAGTTTACCCTGGGCACTACTTTTGATCTTAACTTTAACCTCTGCATTCACCTTAGGTCTCTTTTCCCCTTTGGTCACTGAATCTCCTAACCTTTTCACTAACTCCAGCTTTGTCTAGTGATCACATGACAAGCGTTGATCTTAACTTGATCTGACAATAGTCACTAAATCACTTGATCTTTTATGACTTAGCCACTGCATCATGAGACTAGGAGATAACCATGTCACTAAGTCTCTGATTGTTTGGAACATAACTATCATGAATAGGAGATTACAAGAACACATACTCTTTGGATCTCTGAATGTTATTATAGCTACCAGGAAAATTAGAGACCTAGCAACTACGTCCTTGAAGAATTGGGCTCACCCTGCCACTTGTCATGATATTATTTCTTGACCATAGACACCTCGGATTACCTGGCAAAGGACCCACTCAGCCTTCTTTCATGAGCTTAGAAGATTCCTTAAGATCATGTGTCAGCTATAGATCTTACTTGATCTTTAACTGCCTCAGAGCCGAGACTGCCAAATCTCTAGATGCTTAGGACTTAACCACCAGAAACAAGAGATCTTTTGAACACAGTCGCATAGTCACTGAATATTATTTAGAGACCTCGTGACAACACTTAAACCTCCAAGTCTTGATACATTTTAACTTGACTCATTACCTTCTTGAGACTTCGCGATTGAAGGGATTCAAAGACCCGACATAAACTATGGTCAAATCTAGAGAATAAGTGACTAGAGTATTCTCATGATCATTGAATAAGATATTAACCATAAGTTAGATCATGAGAATACAAGACTGCCTTCAATCACTGAATCACTAAAAGAATTAAACTCTCCCAAGACCTTGACTACCAACTATCTAGAGATTTAGCGACCAAAGGAAGTCTCTTAATTGCTAAAGCTTTCTAACTTTTCAACCTTCTTTCTAAGATCTCGCAACCACCGTTGATCCTCCTATTCCTCCATCCTATGGTCTATATTAAGTCACGAAAGAATTCTTGAGTTAACTGCTTAATTCGGCGATGACGAGACTAACCATGTTGCTAAATCACTCAAGGTTAGGTGCTTAACCATTAGGAACCTAAGACATTGAGACCATACTATCGTGAGGTCACCGAATGAGGAGGGTAACCACTAGATTTAGCCATAACATTAACCTTACCTCAACTCGTGCAAATCTAGAGATCACGCGACTATACAAAATCTCGAAGTCATGATACACTTTTTCCAACCTTAGTTACATCTAGAGACTTGGTGAAAACCTTTATTCTCAAAGTCACTGAGAGATTTCTCAAACCACAGTTTAGCTCTGAGATTACATGTCATCTGTTGATCAAATCTACATCCTACGGTTGTCGTTGAGTCTTAGAATCCTTTATCACTTAGCCACTACATCTAGAGATTTGGAGACAATCACCTCACTGAATCACTGACTGGGTAAGAGATAACCACCATCTTTGGGAGATAACGTGACCAAAGGAATTCCAAATCGCTAAATGGAATGACTAACTACATGAAGACCTAGAGACTTGGAGACAACCGCGAAAGTAGACCACACCTCTATTTGGAGACTCAGCAACTAAAGAGAAAATCATAATCACAGAGTAAAAAATCACTTTAATAAATCATTCAAAGACTACTCAACCAAGATAATTCCATCCAGAGACCATGTGACTATAGGAAATTCTTACAGAATTTGTTATAGAAGTCGCTAGATCTTAAGAAAACTTACTGAGACCTGGCGACTAAAAGGGCAATAGCTAAGTCATTGAATGAAAGTGGAATATTCTATCTGATCAGGAGATTAAGAGATATAAGGTAGTCACGGGATCGGGGAACTAAAAGGCATATTCTCTTGAGCTTTAGAGGTCTCATTACTAGCTTGACAGATATAAAGCACACATGGGAAATGGAGGCTTAAGTGGCTGAAAAAGTAATGGCAAATTAGAATAGGCCATAGGGTTTTGAGGGTTTCTTGTGTCCAATGGCTAGATTTTCAAATAAAAGGGCTTGAAATGTGATTGTTAAGTTTTTGCAGAGACTAGAGGAGAGGACACAAGGCCATGAAAATTTTTAGAGGTGTTCAACAAGGTTAAAAGGTAGACCACTAGATAGAATTTAGCCTAACCAAATTTGTATGGACCAGGAAAAATTGGGTAACATTTTTGGTGATTTCTATTGGATGTCAGCCTGCTAGACATTGATCAGTGGCCTTAAAATGATCCATTGGGCATAGGGGTCATTTTTTGAATATCAAACCTATCTTGATAGAGAGAAAGACCTGGAACCAGAGGGGCAAAACTTGTGCATGAGCACTTCTTGGAAAATAGGGAAAACTAAACTAGAAAGAAGGGAAAGAAAGTAGAAAACAAATTCACAGAGATTTACAAGGAGGGATTGACCTCAAAGCAAGGCTTCAAGTGGAATCCATTAATTGATATGGGCAAGGTGTCTCCTCCAAGAGTTGATAGCTGAAAAGAATTAGGCCCTTTGCATTCTGTAATAACAAACGGTCCACCCCAAAAGGAATCAAAATTTGTATGTCTGCCAGTCTTTGATCTAAATTCATACCACTTGAGGACTATATCCCCAATCTTGAAGTCTCTAGTCCTGGCTCTTTTATCAAAACTCCTCTTTATCTAAAAATGATGGAACTCCATATCCTTCATGGATTTATCTTTGAGTTCTTCCAACTCTATGAGTTGAGCATACATGATTTGTAAGGGATCTCCTTCTTCAAATAGGACATATTGAGTGGCCAAGTCCAAAGCTGACAATTCAGTTGAAATGGACAACTTAGCCTCTCTACCATATACTAACACATAAGGAGAATTCCCAATGATCTTCTTTGGGGTGATCCTATCTAAACATAAGACATACTTCAATTTAGTATGCCAATCTATTTGGTTATCCTGTAGAGTCTTCTTGATTATCCTAATCAAGTTCTTGTTAGTTGATTCTACCAAACCATTTCCCTGAGGGTAGTAATTTGAACTTGTATTTAGATAGATGCCATTTATGATTGCCCATTCTGAGACTTTAAGGCCTATGAATGCTAATGCACTATCTGATATTATGGAGTCTGGAGTGCCAAATCTATGAATTATATCATCATAAAAACTTAAGACAACACTCTCATTTGATTCTTTTAAGGAAACTGCCTCCATCCATCTAGTGAAATAATCAGTTGCAGTGATTATCCACCTGTGTCTTACACTAGATGGAGGATTAATCATGCCAATAAAGTCTATGCCCCATCTCATGAATGGTTTCTCTATTCTGATTGGCTGAATGGGTAGGGCTGCAAGCCTTTCTTTTCCTACAAACATAGCACATTTGATGCATTTTCTCACATAATCTTGACTATCCCTAAAGATAGATGGGCAATAGTAACTGGCCCTCATGATTTTAAAAGTAGTAGGCCTAGGAGAAAAGTGACCTCCAGAAGGTCCATCATGAAATTCAAATAGGACATCAACTATCTTTTCTGAATCAATACATCTTAAAAGGACACCATTGTGATCCTTTCTAAAAAGAACCTCATCTATTAGCACAAAGGGAATATATTGTAATCTATAATACCTTCTTTTTGTTGAATCTAGGCCTATAGGACATTGTCCTATCTTCAAGTAATGGATCATGTTAGGAAACCAACCTGATGCCTCGACATGTTCCTCTATAGAATGTACAACCAAAGATCCATCTGTTTGTTCTAATTTCTTTGAACTTTCATCCTCTACCAAATGCTCACAAAGACCTCTTCCTCTAACCAGCTTGGTGGTTTGTATATCAATGTCATACTCCATCACTTTGGTAATCCAACCAGCTCTTTTCTCATTTAGGTCCTTGGAAAGCAAAAATTCTTTGACACTTGGATGAGTAACCTTGAAGTGTACCTTGCTATGGGTCAATAAATATTTGAACTTTTTAAGGCTCTTTACCACAACAAGTACATGTTTTTCCACAAAAGAGTACATTTGTTCATACTCTTCTAAACCTTTGCTGAAGAAAGCAATAGGCTGCTCCAACCCTTTTGAATTTTCTTGAGTCACCATAGTAGATATAGCATCATGACCTCCATAAGCATAAAGGATTAAATCCTTACTGAAAATTGGGTTTAATAGAGTAGAAGCTTCAGTCAAGGCTTCCTTGATAGCCTAGAAATTAGTTTTTCCTTCTTTAGTCCAGCTAAAAGTTGAACTCTTCTTTAACATGGCTATCAAAGGCTTCAGTAAATCTGCAATTTTAGGCAAGAAACACCTAACAAAATTAATCTTTCCTATGAAAGATTGGAGACTTTTCTTATGATGTGGCAATGGTAGCTCTAGGATGGCTGCAATCCTCTCAAGATCTACTATAATTCATTTCTTGGATACTATATATCCTAGCAATTTTTCCTTCATGAACTGCAAACAAATATTTCTTGGGATTAAGAGATATTCTAAACTCTCTACACCTTTCAAATATTTTCCTCAAGTGTTTGATATGATCTCTTGCATGATTAGAATAGATAGTTATGTCATCTAAGAAGACTAGTACAAATTTGTACATGAGGCTTTTAAAGGACATATCCATTGCCTTTTGAAAAGTAGCACCTGCATTTGACAGACCAAAGGGCATCTTTTGATAAGCCATGGTTCCTCACTTGGTTGTAAATGCAGTCTTATATTGATCCTCTTCATTAACTAGGATTTGATTACATCCTAAATAGCCATCCAATAATTAAAATCTCTCAGATGCAGAGACACATCGTAAGATTTGTTCCATAGAGGGTAATGGATGATGGTCTTTTAAAGAGGCCCTATTAAGATCCTTGAAGTCAACACATAACCTCAACTCCCCATTCTTCTTCCTTATAGGAACAAGGTTGGAAACCCAACTAGTATGTTTGATAGGGTAGATGATACCACTTTCTATTAATTTGAGAACCTCTTTATGCATAAGTGGCTCAAGCTTTGGATTAACAAGCCTTTACTTTTGTCTCACTGGTTTGGCATTAGGTTCTAATTCAATAGTGTGCTATGCAAGGTTAGGATTAAAACCTTTAAGGTCTTCATATTTCCATGCAAAAACATCACTGAATTCTTTGAATAGTTGGGTATAAGCCTTCTTTTCCAAATCAGTGTTTACTTTTCCAAATTGTAAGCTTTTACCTAATTCTAACTCCAATTCAACACAATGTTCTTGTTGAACCACCAGGCCATCTTTATTCTTCTTAACTTGATCATCTTTGTTGAAGACAACTTCTAAGGTGACAAGACCTCTAGGAATATTATTAGACTTAAGTTGTATTACTTGGTCACCATAGTTTTGCAAAAGTCTATCTTGGTTATGCTCTAAGAAGACATCTTCTTCAAACAAGAATTGCCGAATTTGCTCATCATTGTCAAACACTTGCCAATTAGTATTATTATCAAGGATAGAAGGTATGAAAATCACTCTGATATGTTGTTGGGTCTCCTCCTTTGAAATACTATTAGGAATCTCATACTAAGATCCAATAGTAGCTAATCTATTTTCATTTTGTTTCAGCTTCCTAGGGATGGCAACAATATTGAAAGCACAAAAGTCTTCAATTGCATCCCAAACTCTATGTTTGTATGCTTTCAAGGTGTCATTTTTGGTTGCAGTTATCCCTCTCACTTGGCTAACTACTAACTCACTATCACCATAAACTTTTAGGGCCTTGAGCCCTCTTTTTCTAGCCCACTTCATTCCATTTACTAGACTTTCATACTCTGCAGTGTTGCTAGTGTAGGAGAAACTGAATCTGAAAGCTGTATATTATCTTTCTCCTTTTGGGGACACTAGCATAGCACCACCACCAGAGCCATGTCTACTTCTAGCTCCATCAAAAAGCAATTCCCAAACCTAATTACTTTTATCCTTTTAATTAGTGTCCTCTTTGAGAAGGTTTGGCTCTATGGATCCACTTTCTTGTATCAAATAACTTCCCAAACCAGCATTCCAAATAACATTTTCTTGGGTTTCAAAAACCTTTTCTGATTCTAGTTGATCAAGAAAAATATCAGGGATACTTTTTGTCTTAGTGTTTGCTTCTCTGATAGCTGTGAAATCATTATCATCAAATATAGGGCAGTTTGGATTGACAGTATTAGACACATATGGCTCTATATGGTGTGTTGCTAATGATTCATATTTGATGGTGACCTTGGTACCATATCTTGTGTGAAAAAGCATGTGAGACCAGTCAGAAGAAAGGTAGCCTCCTATTTTGGCTGTAAACTCCCTTGATAGACATATGACAAATAAAGTAGGGAGATCTATGATATAAATATCAAGTAGGATAGAGAAATTAGGACTTTCATGAAGGATTAGACTGGTATCCTTAGCCACACCTATAGTGTTAACTAAGGATCCATCAAGTTGTGTAACCTTCTTTTGGAGGGGTTCATATTTAAGTCCTAATTGGTCAACCACCTTCTTGGGCATTATAGTACTAGTAGCTCCACTATCTACCATACAATTATGTACTAAGGATTTTCCAATAATTAAAGATACATAAAAGGGAGGTGGTTGTAAGTTCCTACCTTGAATGGCATTGGCTTTGGAGTTGCAACTTGGAGCCTTCTTTTCTTGATCAGTGTTGACCAACATTGGCTTTGTAACTTCTTTTGTAGGCTGAGGAGTTCTCATTTCAATCACAGCCTTCTTCAAAATCTCAGGTTGCCCTAGAATAGCTAAAGAGTCCCACATAGACATAGTAATGTTCACCTTCTTCATGTTGTCTACAATGTTGAAAGCTGTCATAGTGTGTACTCTTTGTTGTGCTTTTACTATAATAGGCTCCACTTCTTTGAGAGTCTGGCCTTCTTTGCTTGTAATGGAAGGAGCCTTCTTCAATATGATGGAGGTAGCTTGCTGCATAGGTTCTGTAAATGTAGTGGTTTTAATCCTAGAATCTACACGCTCCATATCTTGAGCTCTTCTCTTTGACCTTGTGTTGGCAGCAATATAAGGTTCACCAAAGACTCCATTGAAAAGAGCAGTCTCATTCTCTTTTGGTTCTTGTTGAGGAACTAATCCACTGGAGGAGGCCTCTAATTAGGCTTGTGAGGCATTCACAACCATTAGAGCTTGATTCATCCATCCATTTGAACATGTAGCCTAATTATGAGGCTGATTACAAGGGAAACACCATTCATTGTCCATAACCATATTATTTTGACTAGGGACCATGTCCCTAACTAGATTCACAGAATTGAGAGGTGTAGGGTTGTATGGTTGGAATGGTCTTTGATTAAAATTTTGGCTTTGTCCTTGATAACCTCCTTGGTATGGTGGCCTACTTTGTTGATAAGGCTATCCTTGATTCTAATTTTGTTGATTAGGACCTTGGCCTTATGGCTGAAAGGGTGGTTTGATTCCTTGCCCTTGCCTCTTTAGTCAAAGTTTGTAGCAAATTTGTCATTTCTTGCTAACTAGTTTGTTGACTATTCTTCATCTCTTGCAACTCTTGAGAGAAACTTGCTTTTAGCTCCTAACCGCTAGTACTAGCCTGAGGTGCTAATATGGTGGGAATAGGGGTAAATGGGGGTACTTGTAAAGGTGCAATGGGTTGAAGGCTAGGAAATATGGGCATGGGTGGCCTTCTAGCTATCATGCTTGCCTAGATTAAATAATTTTTAGCTCTAACAACTATGTCAAAAGCTTGGGGTAAAGAGGTACCACCCATAGATTTTATCATGATAGAGATTTGACCATTCAAACTTTGCAAAAAGTATAAGAAAGCATGGTCAGCTGATGGCCTCACCAAGACTAGAATTCTATTCCATGTCTTGAGAAATCTATTGTTATAATCTATCATTTGTTCTTGAGGGTCTCTTTTAATGGTTGTCAACTACTCAACCAAAGACAAGTTATCTGATTTATCCTCAAAATGTTTACTCAGTGCATCCCCTAATGAATCCCATGAATTAATGGAACTAATAGTTAAATTTCTAAACCATTCAAGAGCTTTACCTTTGAGAGAGGTTGCTAATAACTTGGTTGCCACATCTTCTTGAGTTATATTATGTATACTACAAATGGTGGTCACATCTCTTATATGCTCAAAAGTTATAGTTTGTCCTTCACCTGTGAAATCAGGTAGACTCTTTAATGCCACCAAGGGCACATCATGGTGTTGAGAAAAGACTAATGGAATCCCCTAGTTGAAAGGTGCAAAAGAAAACTATCTAGCCATTGTAGGAGCTGAAAACTGCTAAATAGCAACTGTGCGAGTTGTATTTGGTGTTGGATTTGAATCTTCTTCTAGATCTCTAGTTAGAGATCTTCCTCTTCTTCTGAGATGAAAGGGAAAAGGTCTCCTTTCTAAAGTATTAGGTGGTGTAGACTGTACTCTCCTTTTAGGGGATGTTCTCTAGGTTGATCTACCTTTGTAGCCTCCTTTTGAGGGTAACTTTGAAAATTTAGTAGGCTTTGAGGTCCTAGTCTCAATCTTTCTCATAAACTTTGAACAAGGTTAGCTTGAATCTATGAAATCAGTGGAGTCACCATATATACTTGATAGAAATACTTCTAGAACATCTATATTATGCAATCAGTAGATCAGAGATAACATAATCTTCAAACAATGAACTTCTTTTGTGGTCCGACCAGACATGCCATTATTGTTACGCCCAAGGTGGGGTGTCTTCTTAATTTGAATCTAATCTTGTCCCACTAGGTGTGCCAGAATTGTTACACCCAAGGTGGGGTGTCTTCTTAATTTGAATCTAATCTTGTCCCACTGGGTGTGCCAGAATTGTTACACCCAAGGTGGGGTGTCTTCTTAATTTGAATCTGATCTTGTCCCACCGGGCATGCCAAAATTGTTACACCCAAGGTGGGCTGTCTTCTTAATTTGAATCTAATCTTCTCCCACTAGGCATGCCAGAATTGTTATACACTAAGTTTTCACCCTTATTTCAAGCTCTCTTGGTCCTGATAACTTAGTATAACATGGGAATCATCTCCAAGTTGTGGGACCTATGCTAACTGAGATGAAACCTCGAGATTCTAGGTTGGTTCCTCTTGGATAATCACTTTAATTTGCTTCTTGACAGGAAAGTAAAACTTGAGCGAAAAAGGGATAGAAGGAATGCTTGAAAGAAAAATGACTGAAAGCAAACTACCTACTAGGTGATACACTGAAATGAAATGAACATGATATAGTGACCAAATTAGCATGAAAGCTCTCAGATCTAATAGAACACAATCTTTCTAAATGGGCTTGCACAAGTGTTTCACAGAGGGGTCTAGACAAAAGACACAGACTATGACCTACAAGCAAATGTTCTCTTTAGCAAAAGGGGACAAGAATGAGATAGAATGATAGGGGGTTGAAGTATACCCACAATATCATTCAAATTAGATTAGACATAATAGTACACATATAAGCTGAAAGAAAGAAGGGCCCTAGAACTCCAAGATCTTTCTAATAAAGCCAGTATATTATATTCACTAAGAGAAATACTAACAAAGGAAAGACTAGAGTGCAAAACAAATGCCATGGATAGCCTCTATTGAGTCTAATATTTCAATGAAATATCACAAATTTTAAAAGTCAGAGGGTAGAAAGAATGCCACAGATAACTCCTAGAAAGAGAAAAACTCTTTTTACAAAATGTAAACTTTGAGCTCTATAAGCTCCAAAAAACAATATATACATCTCCTCAATTGCATGCAGGAAGGAGTAAAACCTAATTAGGGCTACATAGATTTTCATAGAATAATAAAAACCCTAATTCTATCAATTCTGATCATAAATTCTCATGAAAATATCCCAACTGATCAGATTACTATTTGTGTGTCCATCCTTGTACTGTATCTGCCTGTAGACAAGCCGCCTTGATCTATCTACCTCTTTGCAACTCAGCCTTGCCATAACTATTCAAATCTAGTACTCTTAGATATTTTGAAGTTTAAAATGTAAATGGTCACAGGTGGTGCCAAGCCTTTATCTTTATCAACGACTGGTATTTGAAGTTGATCTCATTTTAAAACACAGTCGTTAGATCTTTCCAATTTACCTTGGGCACCACTTATGATCTTAACTTTAATCTCTCCATTCACCTTAGGTCTCTTTTCCCCTTTGGTCACTAAATCTCCTGACCTTTTCACTAACTTCAACTTTGTCTAGTGATCACATGACAAGTGTCGATCTTAACTTGATCTGACGGTAGTCACTGAATCACTTGATCTTTTATGACTTAGCCACTACATCATGAGACTAGGAGATAACCGTGTCGCTAAGTCTCTAAATTTTTGGAACATAACCATAAGGAATAGGAGATTATGAGAACACACAGTCGCTAGATCTCTGAATGTTATTATAGCCACCAGGAAAACTAGACACCTAGTGACTACATCCTTGAAGAACTAGGCCCACCCTGCCACTTGTCATGATATTATTGCTTGACCATAGACACCTCAGATTACCTAGCATAGGACCTACTCAGCCTTCTTTTAGGCCTGATACCTAATCGATGGATGTCACATGATCTCATGAGCTTATAAGATTCCTTAAGATCATGCACTAGCTGTAGATCTTACTTGATGTTTAACTACCTCAGAGCTGAGACCGCCAAACAAAAATAACTACTTCACCAGATCATTGAATGCTTAGGACTTGACCGCCAAAAACAAGAGATCTCTTGAACACAGTCACTTAGTCGCTGAATATTATTTAGAGACCTCGCGACAACACTTAAACCTCCAAGTCTTGAGATAGTTTAACTTGACTCATTTCCTTCTTGAGACTTCGCAACTGAAGGGATTCAAAGACCCGACATAAACTATGGTCAAATCTAGAGAATAAGTGAATAGAGTATTCTCATGATCATTGAATAATATCTTAACCATGAGTTAGATCATGAGAATACAAGATTGCCTTCAGTCGCTGAATAGCTGAAAGACTTAAACTCTCCCAAGACCTTGACCGCCAACCATCTGGAGATTTAGCGACCAAAGGAAGTTTCTTAATCACTAAAGCTTTCTAACTTTTCAACCTTCTTTCTAAGATCTTGTGACCACCGTTGATCCTCCTATTCCTCCATCCTATGGTCTATATTAAGCCGTGAAAGAATTCTTGACTTAACTACTTGATTTGGTGACCACAAGACTAACCATGTCATTAAATCACTCAATGTTAGGTTCTTAACCATTAGGAACCTGAGACTTTGAGACCATATAGTCACGAGGTCACCGAATGAGAAGGGTAATCATCAGATTTAGCCATAATATTAACCTTACCTCAACCCAGGAAAATCTGGAGATCACGCAACTGTACAAAATCTCATAGTCATGATACACTTTTTCCAAACTTAGTTACATTTGGAGACTTGGTGAAAATGTTTATTCTCTGAGTTGCTAAGAGATTTCTCAAACCATAGTTTAGCTATGAGATTACACACTGTTCGTTGATCAAATATGCATCCTTCGGTTGTCACTGAGTCTTAGAATCCTTTATCACTTAGCCACCGCATCTGGAGATCTGGAGACAACCGCGTCGCTAAATCGTTGGCTGAGTAAGAGATAATTGCCATCTTTGGGAGATAACGTGACCAAAGGAATTCCAAATCGCTGAATGAAATGACTAACTGCATGAAGACCTGGAGACTTAGAGACAACCACGAAAGTAGACGACACCTCTATTTGGAGACTCAGTGACTAAAGAGAAAATCATAATCACAAAGTAAAACATCACTTTAATAAATCATTCAGAGACTACCTAACCAAGGTAATTCCATCTAGAGACCACGTGACTATAGGAAATTCTTACAGAATTTGTTACAAAAGTCGCTAGATCTCGAGAAAACTTACTAAGACTTGGAGACTAAAAGGGCAATCACTAAGTCATTGAATGAAAGTGGAATATTCTATCTGATCGGGAGATTAAGAGATATAAGGTAGTCGCGGGATCGGGGAACTAAAAGGCATATTCTCTTGAGCTTTAGAGATCTCATGACTAGCTTGCTGGATATAAAGTGCACATGGGAAATGGAGACTTAAGTGGCTAAAAAAGTAACAACAAATTAGAACAAGCCATAGGGTTTTGAGGGTTTCTTGCCTCCAATGGCTAGATTTTCAAATAAAAGGGCTTCAAACCAGATTGTTGAGTGTTTGCAGAGACTAGAGGACAAGACACAAGGCCATGAAATTTTTTAGAGGTGTTCAACAAGGTTAAAATGTAGACCCCTGGATAGAATTCAGCCTAACCAAATTTGTATGGAATAGGAAAAATTGGGTAACAGTAGCATGTCCTTTCAATCTTGTCTGTGAAAACCTTACTCTAAGAGGATCTCCAATGTCTTCTAAGGGTGACCCCACAATACTGGGTCACACTTTTTTAGACATGCTGATTTTTGCTGAAATAACACATTTTTAAAAAAATACGATGATTTATGCCTTGAGAGGTTCCATTTGAAGTAATTAATTACAATTGGTTAGTTCAAATCTTCTTAGATTAAAAAAACATTGATATAACATCTATACTCCTCATTCATACATACAATGGAGTCTCCTTTGCACCTATTAAAATGGTGATAAAAAATCTCTTCGACTTTATGTTTTGGTAGATCAAATGAATCCATTTAAAAAACCTATCTATGTAGTATGATACTATTCAAAACAATCTTTCTAATGAATATAATTTTAATACATATTGAGCTCATTATCACTTTTAAATATTACTTTAACTAAACCTAGGTTGTTTGGTCATTCCACAACCTGTCTCTTCAAGACTTTGGGAAAATAGTAAATTACAATTATTTTTAATGAAAAATATGTAGGAAAAGATTATTTGTGTTACCTTTCTATAAAAAAAAATTAAAAATGAATTTTGATATACATAGATCAAGTTAGAGTGATCCAAGTGACCTTATGTCTAAATCATAGTTACTGTCACTTTAGAACTTAATAAACTATGAAATATTGACCCAAAATGAATGAAACCAATTACATCCTTTAGATATTGAAGTTAAAAATATAATCTGGAAAGAATTACATCATTATCATATTTAAAAAAAAGTTATGTTGATCCAAGTGACAGTAACTCCTAAAAAACACAATTTTTCACACAAACCACTTTTTGAAGGAGAACAAAAAATGAATTTAAATAAATTTTATCTTAAATAAATAAATAAATAAATAAATAAATATATATATATATATATATATATATATATATATATATATATACTAGAAAGAAAATTCCAAAAGACTCTACTTTACATCATCTTCAAATTCTTAATAGTTTTGTGGCAACAAGAGTTCAAAAGTGAAGTTTTTTCTCAGAATGTTGATCTCTATGTCAAAGTTGGCCAAAAAGTGGGACACACTATTGTGGGAACACCCCTAACTCAAAGTAATCTTTCAACTAACCAATCAAGTCAATCAGGTCCTTGGGTTTCAATGTACCTGAGAAATTAGAAACCTCCATTTGGTAAGATGTACTCAACCGAGCTCTAGGTCTTTGAAACTGATTAGTTCTATCTCCACCAAATGTATCCATTTGGTCAGCTCTGTCATCACTACTAGATCCAATAGCTTTAAAGTCTTCAAAACCTTCCTCATAACCATCATCAATTCTAAGATTCCTCAGTATACCAACAATAGCCCTCATAATCTCGATGACCATTTAATTTTTCATTAAAATCATCTCAGATATGACATATAATTTAAATTTATCTTCTATCTTCATTTCCATAGCATCACAAAGATATTCAATCTCCCTAGGGTCTAATCTTGTTAGAGGTACATCGTAAGATTTTCAAAAACCCTCTACAAAAAAACCCTAATTGAACCACCTTGTGACAACCTATGAACTATCTGCAAGTTAGATCACAAGCTGCTACCTTGTATGAACAATCAGACAACATTTCACAAGTCCAGGGACATGGATCTCTGAAGGAAACTCAACTTTCACACAAATCAACCCAATCAAGCTTCAACTCAACAAGGTCAACTTCTTTCCAACAAGATCAAACTTTTCTCTGATACCAACTGACGCAGTCATGGCCAAAGAATCCACATACGAGATGTCCAAACATGCAATGGGAAAAGTCACATAGTGGAAAATACCAACACACAAGAATCTCTGATAGAAGATTCAACTTTCATTCATCAATAACTGATATTAAAAGCAACATGTTGGGCTATAAGGCCTTCTCAGTTATTGCCAATTACATTAGAAAATACAATAAGATCAACAATGATCCAACTCTCCCTAGATAGTCCCAATATGTACCAAAAATAATAACTAGTTGGACTACAAAGGAAGATCTAAACTTTAGCTCCCATGCCTCCAAGAAATCTCCTTGTTCCAAAACAATGCTATATCTTCTACACTTAGAATAAATGACTGAATTATGCTCTCAGATCATAATATCCTCTGCTACCACCCTTTTCTTTCTATCTCCTTTTCAAAACACTACCCATACTTTTCTTATATACTACTCAACCACAAGTCGACTTTACAATAATAATTAATTACAAAACATTAGCTGGCTCTCAACATAGCCTTTAAAAAATATATTTCTTCATGTAAGCCTTCAAATAGTCATCAAATCCTCATAGAATAATGCAACACACTAGATTTAGGTCCCCACACATCCAATGGTTGATCCGTAACTCATGGAGTGCAACCCAAATCAAATGTACCAATTGTCCAAGCTAATTCATCCAAACAAGCAAGTCAGTTGGCAAGAGCAAGGAGCACCAGAACCATTCGGTAACCTATCACCGAGCCACAATTGGTAACTGAGTAGAAAACTCCCAAATGAAGGAACCAACACACCAAATCACCAAGTCCTTTGGTAACATATCACCAAGACCCATTCGGTAACCAAGCACTGAACAAAGTGACTACCAACCACTGAGCTCCATTAGTGAAGCCAAACAAGCTTACAACCAAGAACTAACACAAATAGCCTGATAATATTAGGTCTCCAATTGAGATACAAAAAAAATCCAAAACCAAACACAAACATATTTTTGGTTGATACAAGATTTCCAACTACCCTAGGATGCTCCTGCATCACTCTCATTGTTGCACATAGTTTTTTGTACAATGGAGGATAATCCACCTTTGGTAGACATGTGATTCCACCTAATGTGATTGATAGGTTATATCTTGCATCACTCCTAGTTGTTATGTATTTTAGGTATATATTCTCAGACATCTACTCTTTATCAAGATCAATTGTATCCATTACTATTTGATCATTATTGAATCAATCAATTGATCATATCATTTCATCTCTCTCTTTTACACTATCTATTCAGCTTCTAGATCTTGGCATTTTCTTTCATTACCTTAGAAAAATTATTACATGGTATCAGAGCCATTGAAGAATTCATTGTATAACCATTTGGAGAGAATTTTTTTGCAGGTCAATATTGGAGCTTCTTAGGTCAAATATGGGGTCATTATTAGATTCAAAAGCTTGTTTTCCATTTAGATCACCTTTTCTTTTTCTCAAATCCAACACCAAAGGCCAAATCAAGAGTTATTTAAAGGTGGAGGTTCGTTACTAGTCCCAAGAGAGATCTACAAATTTGGAGTACTTTGGGCCAAACCTGACATTGTCATCATGTTCAAAACATAAAAAAACCCTAGAACTGATTGCTCATTCACCCAAATCTGGGTACCCCAAGTTGAAAGAAAATTCCTCACTGGTTAGTTTTACAGATGCACAGTGTACAAAAGGTATGTTTATTATTTTTTTTATTTTTCATTTATTTATTTTTAATTTAAAAATAAAACAATTAAATTAAATTCAGCATGGGTGGCCTTTTTTATTGTTTTAATTTTTAAAAATCTACAGTATGTGCAAGTACCCAAAGGTAACAGTGTTGCAAGGTATTTGTAAGTACCTTCTTCTGCAAGACGGTAGGGTCTTGCATTTGCAGGGTGGTGGCGGGGGTGGTCCCACCCACTTTCCATAGTCTATGGACTATCAGAGTGGGGTGGGCCTCCACCCTCCCACCGAACCTTTTTTAAAAATTTAAATTTAAAAATATTTTAATATTTTATTTTTAATAAATAAAAATTTTTATTTTTAATTTTTGGATTTTAAAAAATCATTATTTTTTAAATGTTTTTTTAAATAAAAATGCAATTAAAATAAAAAATTTTATTAATTTTTTTTCTTTAATAATTTATTATTTATGTTTTTTCATTTAGTAAAAAATTAGGTTTTTTTCTTTATTATTTTTATGATAAGTTTTTTTCAATGGGTTTTAATAAAAAAAAATTCTGACACTTCCTAATTTTTTGAAAAAATAATTTTTTAAAAATTATGCAAATTGGAACAATTTTTTTCTTGCCATCTATCATACCTATTTTATAGCATTATCATCCAATCAACAAAAAGAGAGGGAGGACAGTTTCCTCTAAAGACATCTTGGCTACAAGCCAATTGAAGGACACTTATTTTGCAGTATTTGACAAGGCATCTTTGGTGACTTTATCATCATTGTGTTTCTAGTTTTACACATTTTTATTTCATGTTGTATGCTTTTGCATGAGCAACGTTGTACATGCACTATCATAAAGTGCCTTATTTTTATGTAATTTTCCATTGATAACATATTTGATGTAATCCCTATGTTAGTAGATTAGGAATATCATGAGACATGGTTCTTGAATCTTATGCTTCAATCACTTAGTGCAAGTAGGATACAAGTTCATGTACCAACCTACCAGTCGAGTGTATCCATTTGGTGCACATGAATATGGTTTCATGCCTCATCTCTATCATGTCTTAGTGAGCATTTTATCGCTTATTCTTCATGGACATTAGTATCTTATTTTGAAACACTTTTCATTCATGGTGCAATATTTGATTTATTTTACTCCTATGGAGGAGTTTTGGTCAACATCTTGGATAATCTTTGTAGGAGATTCAATATTAAGGGGTGGATACTTGGTCTCTCTACCACTTTTTTCCTTCATTCGGGAGATTCTTGATTGTATATACATGATTTTTGTCATAATGGAGGGGGGTGGATCTTCATTACTCCATCCATCTATGCATCTTGTTTGTTTTTCATCTCTCTATTTGGGGGAGGGCTTTGCCCATGACTTTTTCCCTCCTCCACTTTATGAGATATTACACACTTGCATATTGTACATGGGTACCCAACATGTCCTAGTAGTCGGGACCCATCATGCATTGTAGTCTAGCATTGTGAACTTAAGTGTATTACCCTAAGTTGCACTTAAGGAGGAGTATTAGTGTAACTAGATATTCTTAATTACAATTTACTTAAGTTTACTTAGGATAATGTATTACATAGTGGTTTGCATTGTAGACATCTAGGAGTTTTCATTTCATTTTAGGACATGGTGTAGGAGAAATTTTTGGTCTATGGTGACTGATTAGGAAAGCATTGTACAGTCTCTTTCCCTAAGCGGGGGTTTGGGGGCTTTTATGGGGGACTCTTTTTCTGGCTTATTTTTTAGCTGACATGTTATATCCAATTATAACCCTAAATCAGCAAAAAAATTGTATAAAATGGCTTAGTGTTAGGGATTTCATTATGTATGTTTTTAGTATATTCTTGCAGTGATATTAAACTATAAGGGATTGCAGATTTTTATCAAGTTTCTATCACTAGATAATAAGAATATTAGACTCATTATTTATGGGTGTAGCCCAGAGATTCGGTGAACCATGTTAAATCTTTGTGTCTTTTATTCTTTGAAATGTGTGGTTTATTATTTTTTGATATCGATTATATTTGCATGTAACAATTATTTTTATCTTGTCAATCCTAACAAGTGGTGTCAGAGTGAAGTTATTTTTTAGTTATTCTCTGTAGGAAGGTCTCATGGTTTAGTGAGAGTCTCATGATTGAGTGGGAGAAATGGTAGATGAGAGTAAGATGAAGGTTGAGAAGTTTAAAGGGAAATAATTTGAAATATGGAAAATGAAAATGGAGAACTAGGATCTATAGAGACCATTGGAAGGAAAATCCAAGAAACCATCAACAATGACTGATGAGGATTGGGATATTCTTGATAGAAAGGCACTTGGAACTATTAGATTATGCCTAAGACAATCAGTGGCTTTTACTATTACAAAAGTAAAGACAACTGAAGAGTTGATGGAAACTCTAGCAAGGTTATTTGAAAAGCCCTCCGCTTCAAACAAGGTATTTCTCATGAAGTGTTTGTTTAATATGAAGATGGTAGAAGGTGGATCTATTACTAATCATTTGAATGAGTTTAATATAGTTACCAGTCAATTATATTTTGTAAAAGTTATTTTTGATGAAGAAATTAGTTCTCTCTTGATTTTTTGTTCTTTGCCTGAAAGCTGGAATGGCTTGGTAATGGCTATTAGTAACTCTATTTCTAGTTCTAATACTCTAAAATTTGATAATAATGTTATCAGTGTGATTCTAAGTGAGGAAACTCGTAGGAAAAACTCAGGTGGATCTACATCCAGAAGTGTCTTGAATGCACAAAATAGAGGTAGAATGAATGTGAGAGGAAACAATTTTGGAAATTGTGGGAAATCAAGAGGAAAATCAAAGGAAAAGAGGTATGAATCTAAAGGACCAAATGATTGTTGGTACTATAGAAAATTGGGTCATAAGAAGAAAGATTGTTGGTCTTGGAAGAATAAAGAAGGAGACAAACAAGAAGGTAACAAGGAGGAAAATGTGGTAAGTAATAAATTTGGAGAGGATGCTTTGCTTCTTTCTTTAGAAAGTGTTGATGATTCATGGGTTTTAAATTATGGGGCTTCATCTCATGTTACACCCCATAGAGGTTATTTTCATGATTATGTCTAAGGGGATTTTGGGCTGGTTTATTTGGTAGATGATGAACCCTGTCAGATTCTTTTAAAGGGAAAAATTAAGATTAAGTTGCAGTTTGGGAATGATTGGTTACTACAAGAGGTAAGACATGTTCCAAGTCTGAGTAGGAATTTAATTTCAGTAGGGAAACTAGGTGATTAGGGTTGCAGAGTTACTTTTAATGATAAAAATTGGAAGGTTTCAAAAGTTTCCTTAGTAGTGGAAAAAGGTGTAAAAGTAGGCACCTTATATCTTTGTACATGTCATACTATTCCTTCTACTTTAAATGTCTCAGATAAAAATGAATGTTTAGGAACAACCACCACATTCAAGGAGGAAGAACATCAAACACCTACTGTAGGTTCTAAAAAAACACTATGGAACAATAGACTTGGGCACATGAATGAAAAATGTATGAAGTCACCTCATTCAAAGAAAGTTTTACTAGGTCTAAAATGTGTTATTATGGATTTATGTGAAAGTTGTGTGTATGGAAAATAGAAGTGAGTTAGTTTTGTGAAGAGTGGGAATGAAAAGAAAAATGAGAAATTAGAGCTTGTTCATACAGATGTATGGGGACCAGCTCAGGTATCTTCCCTTGGTGGCTCTCTGTATTATGTTACATTTATAGATGATGCAACATGAAAATTATGGATATATTTCCTTAGACATAAATCTGATGTATTTCAAACTTTTAAGAAATGGAAATACTTGGTTGAATATGAGACTAGTAAAAGACTAAAATATATTAGATCTGATAATGGTGGTGAGTATTGCAGCACAAAATTTGAAGATTATTGTTCCCCTAATGGTATTCATAGGCAAAAAACTATACCAAGGACTCCACAAGAAAATGGAGTGGTTGAATGCATGAACAAGACAATAATGGAGTGTGCAAGGAGTATGAGGTTGCATGCTCAGTTTCCCTTAAGCATGTGGGAATAGGCTATAAAAATTATTTTTTATTTAATCAATAGAAGTCCATCTACTCCTTTGGATTGTGGTATTCCAGAGGAAGCATGGACTAGTAAGAAGGTTAGTTATTCTTTTCTCACAACCTTTGGTTGTGAAGCATTTGCACATATAGATTCTGAAAATAGAACCAAGCTAGAAGCTAAGTCAAAGAAATGTGTATTTTTTGGATATGGCATTGATAAATTTGGTTATAGGATTTGGGATTTTAAAAATCATAAAATTGTAAGAAGCAAGGATTTCATATTCAATGACAAAGTGGTGTAAAAATATTTGTTTCAGCAGCATGAGAAGAAAGAAAATGATTATGTAGTACTAGATGATACTCCAAAAGATGATGTTCTAGTAGTTCCTTATGCTCTACAAAAAAAGAAATAAAAAATACCACAAACCCCAATGAATGTTAGAGTATGATTAACAAGGTTAAGTAGACCTCCAGGAGGATTTTCTCCCTCTTTGTATTTTATTTTATCAAAAGATGCTACTGAACCATAATGTTATGATGAAACTGTGTAAGTGGATACAAAACTTTAGTGAAAGTCTCCAATGGTAGACAAAATGAACTCCTTTCTAAAAAATAAAACTTGAGATTCATGTAATTTACCTAAAGGTAAAAGGGATTTATAGAATAAATGGGTTTATGGGCTGAAAGAAGAGGATGGAGGCAATAAAAAATTTAAATCTAGGTTATTTGTAAAAGTTTTTTCATAGAAAAAGGGCATTTATTTTGATGAGATATTTTATCTCATTGTTAAAATGACTTCTATTCATACTGTTAGCATGTGCAAAAAATTTCATGGCTCTAGCCGTTTTCCCCTGGTCTCTACAATGTTTTTCATGTCTCCGGCTAAACCCTTGGCAAAAAAATTTTAAAATCTAGTCGTTGGGTCCTTAAATTTAAATTACCCTGGCCTTATTCTATTTTGATGTTACTTTTCCCAAGTCACTTAAGGGTTCTAATATGTATGTGCTTTATTTTTTAGTTGGCCCCATTTAAATTTTTCCTAAGTCTTTACCCCGGTGGCCTTTAATACTTTCCTATAGTCCCCTATGTCTGATATTTTCCTTAAAGCCTAAGTCCTGCACTTTAATTTTTCTGATGTTCTGGCTTAATATTTTCCTGGGCCCAGTCTTCTAACAACATCTCAATCTGACAGTTGGCGTAAGTTCTCATTGACTTTGTCAAAGGCTTGAGATCTTACACCAGTCGTTGATTCTCCTTTATGATAGAGCTTCTCAAACAAGTGGGTCCGTTGGCACATATGCACAAATGGTGACATCTTATTGGTCCACATTGTGTGAGCTGGACATGTTGTCAGGTGGGCTGAGTATCTCAATCAGGAGATTCAAGATCGATGGTTGGCATAAGAGTGTGTAGAATCTTCAAAGCCCTTCAGATCTTGCGTCAGCCGTCTGATCTTCCAGTCGACTTAATGTTCTCAGTGGGGCCATTTTCTAGGTGGTGCATAGTTGTTCAAATTTTATTAGTCAGCGTGGGTGATGTGACAAGGTGGGGTCATTGTCAAAGAGATCAGTGACAAGGACATGATCTACGATCAGCGTAAATTCTCATGAGTTTTGTCAGAGCTATGAGATCTTATGCCTACCGTTCGACTATAAGGCTTACAAAAAGTGGGTCCTGTGTTTGTGTGACCGAGCATGAGCCATGAATGAGGTAACAAAAAGTGGCATAAAGTGGGCCCAAGTGGGGTCTAAGGTCTTAGCAGTTCAGATAAATAAGGTTAGCAGCCTGACAAAATTCAATGGGTTTGTTCATTCACGTAATAAAATGGCAGCATTCCAAAATGATTGGCAATTTGGCGAAGGAAGGTCGCATGATTGCTAAATATTTTAGCTGTGACTTAAAATGTTCCATGAACTGTTGAAATCCTTTTGTTGCCAGTTCGCTAGATGTAACTGGGGTAGGTTAGATCTCCTTTGTTTGCTAAGTTGTGGGGTTAAGTAGTGAGCTAAATTTTCATTCTGTGAACAGAGAAATGCTTTGTCACATGGTCACTAAATGTAAACCAGGATTCCTATAAAGGGTAAATAATAAAGACTGCAAAACATGAGGATCAAATGACCATGACTTAAAGTTGATGGTGATTTAAATATCAACCACTGATTTGTTGCAAGGGCCATAAAGTAGCCATTTGGTTTTAAATTTGAATTTGTAGAGGGTTTACTGCAACCAGAAGGACTAAAATTGAATGCTTTCACAATCAGATTTGATTTGTTTGGTGGCACTTGCTGTTGTAGAGTGGTCCAAGGTGTGCCATGATCATTTGCAGGGGTTTGTACTATGTGGTTTTATGCTTGAGGCGTGTTGCAAGGTTGACATTTTGAGCATTTTTGTGGTTCTCAATACCTTCACAGAGAATTTATCATGATTGAGGATCATTCCAAGATTTTCTTTCTCCTGGTTGCCTGGGTTTCCACCCCTGTAATAACTTTATGACCATTTCCAGTTGGTTGGGTGGTTGAAACCGTAACCCTAAGTCATCCATAGCTTGTTGCATTCTCTTTGAGAATTCCAAGATGACTAGGGAGTATATATGGCAGAAATTTTGACTAAGGGTTCCAAAACATTTTCTTTTGGTCTCTGGTTGTTGAGAGTGTTATACTAATAGAGGAGTTGGATTTTGGGTATTTCCTATCTTTGTGCTGTTTTGATTGTATATTGATTCTGAATGTGTTAATGAAAATACTATTGAGTTCCAATGTTGCATTTGTGTATGTCTTCTTGTTTCGGTTCTAAGCTCATATATGTTAATGTCACAAAGTGTGTTAGCATATGGTAAACAAAGAGTATTGTGAAGTCATCTCTGAGTTCCTAACAAAGTTAGGATTAAAGTCTTTTGGGTGGGTTCAATGAGTTTACAACCAAGTAAGAATCTAATGTCCTTGTGTTTGAGGGAGAGGGGCAATAGGCAAAGCACTTATCCTAAGCCCAAGAGTGTTTGATTCAAGATCTTCAACTGATGTATGTAATTGGCTGACTCTTTTCCCTAGGTTAAGGCACTGGTCCATCCTCTGGAGGCATTTCATTATCATCAACCACACACACAAACATTCAAATGATAAAATCTTAAAGTAGTTAGTAAAGAGTATATAGTTGTATATCATTTAGTGATTCCTTTCAAGAAGTGAATCAAGGGTACACCAGCCTAAGCATTGAGGCTCAAAGTGTAGGAGGATCTCTTTTGATCCTTGTTAATTGGCCCTCTTTCTTATAGACTTTGGAGTGGTGATAGAGTCAAAGTTTTATTTAAGTTATCCATCAAAGTATAAATCTACAAGTGAAGATCAAAGGGAACTCCCAACAAAATGGTGACTCTGCTGGGGAGAGTCTAGAAGATAAAGGTTGTTAAATGCACTCTTTTTTTCCTATTATATTTTGTTAAGATTTCCCACTTAGTGGGTGGCGACTCAAAAAGGTTAGAACCAGTGCTATATATTGTAAATCATGGACAAGAGCAAGAATACTAGGTCCTTTGTCAGAAAGAATTCGGAGGTTACTCTGGAGCAATTGCCTAGACAGGAGAAAAAAATTTGGATTAGAAAGAATGGTGAGTCTACTAGTGCTCCCATAAGAGAACAAAGAAATACTAGAGCTAGAGCACCACATGTTTCCTCAAGTGAGGATGGTTCATAGGATAGAGCTTCTAGATCAGATGGTGGTCACTCTAAAGATAGATTTTATGATACCCTGGAAGCTGTATTTCAAGACAAGGGTTCATTGCCTGCAGGTCAGGGTGAACAAGCTAGAGAGATGGGTTTGGAGATTGATTTAGATCTTGATGAAGATAATTTCAGAAGAGAACCCATGATACCTAGGCAAGTCCACTTACCATATCAAAATCTTTCTGATATGGATGTGTCATCAGGTTTTGATGACATTATAGTAGATCCCGATGATTTAAATGCACTAAGGTTATAGTTGGCAGAGCAAGATGCCATAGATAAGAGGTTACAAAAGGAGAGAGAAGCTGAAAAAGTGAATGCTCTAATAGAAAGACAGTCTCTTCTTAGAAAGATCAATGAAATGAAGGAGAGAAACAAGATGCTTGCTTCTACTCCTAAAACTTTGCAGCATGATGTCTTCGGTGATCTTGATGCCTTGAGGAGTGATCAAGAGTGCTTACTGCAAGATTAGGAATTTGATAAGGAAGGCCCTGTGGTTACACAAGTGCAAAGTTATGTTCCTTTTCCTAAAGATAAGGATGGGCATGAGATCACTAGGCCTGTTATTACCTCTAGTGAGGAAGGAAAGTAGAAGATGGTGGGACATCAAACAAGTAGATCATTGACAATACCCTAGGTCCCACCACCCCATTTAAATAAGGACACAGAAATGGAGAGAAGAAGAAAAGAAAATGAGGACCTTGCAAGAGAATTAGAGAAGGTTGAAATTGAAGCTTCCATTGCAAAAAAAAGAAGAAAAATCCAGTTCTTGAAGGCTTCATTAGCTAATGCTCTTGGTCCATCTACTATTGAACTAGGTATGCCATCTATGACTACTACTATTCCACTTAGTAATGCTACTAGTTCAATTCCTTCTTCATCTATTAGGATAGGTGCTGATCCTAGGTAGTAGTCAAATGCACAAATAAATGTAGATGCTAATGTTGATCCTAGGGTTAACACTAGTTCAAGTTTTCAAAGAAGACCTATGCAACTAGAAGGCTATAGGAAAATTAGTTTTGATGGAATTCCTGGCTACCCAAATGCTTTTCTAAATGCTATTAGAGATAAGGTACCTAAGTTTTCTGGTAATAATGTTATTAGTTGTGAGGAGAATCTTAGGTTATTTGTTGATATGTTTAATGATTATGAGGTAGAGCATGATAATGTGGTCATGAAATTATTTGTTCAATCTCTAATGGAGGATGCTAGAGATTGGTTTAAGAGACTTCCTGACAAATGTATTGATACTTGGGATTCTTTTGAGAGATGTTTTAAAGAGAAGTATGGTGATAGGCCTAATGCTATTTTCATGTCAAATGAATTCAATACCATAAAGAAAAATTAGAATGAATCTGCAGCTAAATTCAACATGAGATTTCAGAAGGGTATGCATAGGTTGTTCCAAGTCATGCGGTTAGATGACAATGTTTGTCTAGCTACATATTTCAATGCATTTGATTGAAAGATGGGATATTTTTTGAGAGAAAAAGAACCAAGAACTCTTAGGGATGCTTTTAGGATTGCTATCAATATTGAGAACAACATGAAAATATCAGGAAAGTTGGGTGGAAAGAGAGATGACCCAAAGTTGTTTGGGGACAAGAAATACGAAAAAGAAAATGATAAGAATGTTGGATCTAGGGGGAAAGAAGAAGATAAATTGGATAAGGTGCTCAATGCATTGAAATATTTGAAGGCACCTACAAATAAGAACATCAGTGCTCCTACCAATGAAAAGCCTCAGTTCAACAACAATTTCAATAAGCAGAATAGATTACAGAACTACCCCTACAACACCCAATGGAAGGATGGAAAGCCTATTGTCCCTACTACAAGAGGAAAAAATGATAGAGGTGTCCCTAACCCTCTACAAAAAGCTTCAATAAATGTCATGGAGGACATACCTTGGTGTGTTGCATGTCAGTCCCCTCATTCTGCAGAGCATTGTGTGGTTGCACAATCTATGGATGGAAATCAAGATTGTGGTAGTGAGGAGATAGATCAAGAGGAAGATCAAGATGATGTTGGATGCAACATGGCTACTTCATATCTAGGATAGGAAGATGATTCTAATTTTGATGAAGAGGCAGATGTAAATGTGAAGAGACACAATCAGGCCCTTTTTCATCAAGAGGTTTTTTCTAATGATGAAGACATGGATAAGAAGACATTTAACATGAACTCTTCTTCTGAGCCAATAAATTTGAGAAGACCTTCTAGAGAAGAGATGGATAGGATTACTACAGAAATGATTGCCCAAGTGCAAACTAGAGGCATGGTGGCAAGGAATATAAATGAGAAAGCTATAGGAATGTTTTTAAAGAGTACCAACTCTGGAGAACCTAATAAGAAAAAATCAAAAGGTGATCACATGGTGAAATTTAAGAATGTAAAAGGAAAGAATTGTGAGCCTAAGGGAGTTGGAGTTGAAAAATTTTCTAGTGAAATTGAGAAACTAGTTAGCACCATGGCTAAGATTGAAAAAATGAGGGTGGCCAATACACCTAATGTATTAGGTAAATAGAAGGATAATAAGGCGGTGCAGATTGAGATTCCTTCTTCTACTGCTATTGATATGTTATCTCTATTATCCCAAATTATAGTTAAGGTTCCATTGTCAAAATTATTGAGGATCCCTGAACACAAAGATAGAGCTATTGCATGGGTAGATAATGTTCATTATAATGATGTTGCATGCAATGGATCTTAGGATAAAGCTTTGAAAGGTGTTGTTGCTCAGGGAATTATGTCTCAAATTTCTCCAATATACTTGGATAGTTCTATCAATGCCAGCCTTTAAAATATTGATCCATTCTTTTTAAGTGTTCTTGTGAATGGAATGAAGTTGAGAAATTGTATGATTGATAGTGGTTCCTCTAATACTATCATGACTTTCAAAATCATGGAGAAGTTGGGCCTTAAAGTTGATACAATTCAAGGTAGATGTTGTGCAATGGATCAAAGGGAGGTACCAGTTATTGGGACTATCAATGCAATGCCATATAGGTTGGCAGTATATCTAGAGAAAGAGGTAACAATGAGTGTTTTGGTGGTGGATATCCCTCCTCATTATGGGATGTTGCTATCTAGAAAATGGAGTGCTGCCATGGGTGGAAGTTTACAGTGTGATCTGTCCTATGCCACTTTCAAGATTGATGATCAGTTTGTCAAGATTGAACAAAAGCCAAGAGTATGCCACATGATTGCGAGAAATATTGATAATGAAACTACATGTTTTGTGGATATTGATATTAATGCTTTTAGGGTAGAGATCACTGTATTTGAGAATGAACCTATTTTGTCACTTATCTCTGATGAGGTAAGTGTTGATTCTATGAGGGGTGATTTGTGGGTAATGTACTTTGATGGTGCAAATTGCAAAGATGGAGCAAGAGCAAGTATTTTACTTATTTCTCCTAATGGAAACACCTATAAATTTTCTTTCACATTGAATTTATTTTGTACCAATAATATAGTAGAATATGAGGCATTTTTGTTAGGACTGAGG
The DNA here is from genome assembly GCA_027943335.1 of Chamaecyparis obtusa. NCBI lineage: Eukaryota > Viridiplantae > Streptophyta > Pinopsida > Cupressales > Cupressaceae > Chamaecyparis > Chamaecyparis obtusa. The sequence continues at coordinate 30,680 of BSBK01008173.1, read as the reverse complement.
TTGGCACAAAAACATGGTATTAAGTGCTTGAGTGTTGTTGGTGATTCTGAGTTGGTGGTGTCCCAAGTCAGGTCAGTATATGCTTCCAAGAACAAGAGGTTGAAATAATATAGGAATGCAGTTTGGGATTTGATTGAACATTTTGATGCCTCCAATATTGAGCAGAAGGATAAAAGTAACAATAAGATGGCTGACTTGTTAGCCAGTATTGCAATCAATCCCAATGATATTACATTTTTTGGTATCTCTAAAGTTGAAATTCAGGCTAGGCCTAGCATACCATATAATATTGATAATTGGCAAGTTTTTGATGATGATAATGATATCTTGAAGTTTATGGGTTGTGAGGATTAGTGTCATGGTTAGCAATTTGATTGTTCAGCCTTGGTTGAGTCAGTAGAAGGAAGGGAGGTTATCTTTGGTAATGAGGTCATTTAGCTTATAACTAACAAGGTGCACAAGGGGTTTGTTGTTTTGGAGACTATCTTTGATAACCAAGATAGAGTTCAAAAGAATATCAAAAGAGAAGATCATGTTGATCTAGAGGAGATAAATCTTGGAACACATGAGGCACCTAAGAAAGTATACATTGGTAGAGATATATCTCAAAAGGTAAAGAGATATTTGATTGAATCATTGAGAAAATTTAGGCATGTTTTTGCATGGTCATATGATGACCTAAAGGTTTATAGAGAAGACTTATTTCAGCATATTATTCCATTAAAAGAAGATGCTAAACCTTTCTGGCAAAAACAAAGGCCTATTAATCCCACTTTGGCATCCAAGATGCAAGAAGAGTTAATGAAGTTGAGAGATGCTAACATTATCAAGCCTATACGACACTCTTCTTGGGTTCCAAACCTTGATCTTGTGAGAAAGAAGAATGGTGACATTAGGCTTTGTGTGGACTTCAGGAATCTGAACATCAGCTCATTAAAGGATAATTATTGTCTGCCCAATATGGAGGCTATGTTGCAGAGAGTAACCAGATCAGAATTGATGTCTATGATGGATGGTTTCTTTGGCTACAATCAGGTCATTGTCAAGGAATCAGAGCAATTCAAGATAGCTTTCAAAAAACCTTGGGGGACATATGTTTATGTGAGAATGCCTTTTGGCCTCACAGATGCTGGTGCTACTTTTCAGAGGGCAATGGATGTTTCCTTTTTAGATTTTATTAATGATTTCCTTGTTGTATACCAAGATGATCTAACTACCTACTCCAAGAAGGAAGAAGACCATTGTACTCATTTAGAGAAAATATTCATAAGGGCTTTAGAATATGGCATTTCATTAAACCCAAGGAAATGTGATTTTGGTGTCATTGAAGGTAAGTTGCTTGGCCACTTAGTTGGGAAGCAAGGAGTGAGAATTGACCCTGAGAGGGTAGCAGCCATTGATAGAATTTAGAGACCAAAAAATGTTAAAAGAATTCAGTCCTTCTTTGGTAAGGTTAATTTCTTAAGGAGGTTTGTAACAAACTTTGCTGAGGTCTCTAGACCTATTTCTAAGATGTTGAAAAGGGGATCTACAATCAATTGGGAGGGTGAGCCTAATGAGGCTTTCAAAAATATCAAGCAGGCTATCAAAGATGCACTAGTGCTTAAGGCACCTGATTGTAATGTCCCAATGCACATCTTTTCCTTTGCATCTTTTCATACTATTGCTGCAGCTTTTTTACAAAAGAATAAGGATGGTTTTGAGTAGCCTATTGCATTTTTTAGTAAATCTTTGCAGGCTGTAGAATTGAAGTATGACATAAATGAGAAACAAGCTTATGCACATGTGAAGGCAGTCAAGGCTTTTAGGTGTTACTTGATGGGAGTAGTTGTGATTGCTTTTGTGCCAAGTGCAACTGTGAAGGATATTTTCTCATAGAAAGAAGTGTCTAGAAGAAGATGCAGATGGATCAATAGGATCCAAGAATTCAATGTTGATGTCCAGATTACTAAGTTGATTAGAGCACAAGGATTGGCAAAATTGATGGCCCAATCCAATCTGGATGCAAATTAGGAAAATCATTCTGAAATTGATTATACATGTGATATGGATGATTGTATTTGGTATCAAGATATTATCTATTACTTGAGAAATATGAGATCTCCAATAGGAATGAATGATAATTAGAAGAGGACATTGAAATTACAAGCTATCAAGTATGTAATTGTGAAATGTAAACTGTATAGAAATAATTTGGATTGCATACTGTTGAAATGTGTAGATGAAAATCAGGCTGAAATGTTGTTGAAAGAAATGAATGAGGGAGTTTGTGGTGGGCATTATATGGGTAAAACAACTGCTCATAAGATTTTGAGAGTAGGATTCTGGTGACCCACAATCTTCAAGGATGCAGAATAGTTGGTGAGTAGGTGTGATGCTTGTCAAAGGTTCTCTGGTAAGCTTAAATTTTTAGGAAATGTGCCATTAAAACTAGTAGAAGTTCAGGTTCCTTTCCAATAATGGGGAATTGATTTCATAGGGGAGATACCAAACAAGTCAAGTGGAGGACACTCATAAATCTTAGTTGCCACTGATTACTTTACAAAGTGGGTAGAAGCTATACCTACAAGAAATGCAACTAGTAAGGTGGTAATTGATTTTATGATGAATAATATTGTTACAAGGTTTGGGTGCCCTGAGAGAATAGTAAGTGATAATGCCATGTGCTTCAGGTCTGCTGAATATAAGGACTTTTGCAAAGGTTTGGGAATTCAGATTTCTAATTCCTCACCTTATCATCCACAAGGAAATGGTCAGGCAGAATCTACTAATAAGAGTTTGATTAAAATCCTAAAGAGGATTCTTGAAAAGAATAAGAGGGCATGGAATTCAAAGCTACCATTAGCTTTGTGGGCTGATAGGATAATTGTAAAGAGGGAAATTGGTTGTGCACCATTTGACCTAGTATATGGAATTCATGCAAGAATTCCTTAGAATAATTTATTGGAAATGCACAATTTTGTTCAGTTATATGATGATGATTTAGATGATGAAATGCAGTTGAGAATTGAGGACCTCATTAGGTTGGATCAGACTAGAAGAGAGTCAGTTGCAAGAAATGCCAGATTGCAGTTGTAGGTTAAGAATTTGTATGATAAGAAGACTATTGACAAAAGGTTTGAGCCTGGTGATTTGGTGTTAATTTGGAATGCTAGATTGGAGGATAAAGGAAAGCATGGTAAATTTGATCCAATCTGGTTAGGGCCATATCTGATTCATGAGAAATGGGGCCAAGATTCATATATTGTGAAAGAATTAAATGGTTATATTCAAGAATTGCTAGTTCATGGACAATTCTTGAAGAAATACTTCAATTGAAGTATTCTATTTCCATGAATAGTAGTTAGGTCTATAGATTTTGTAAATTTTGTAAATAAGCTACTTACCCCTGCCCTGTTTTGTCTTGGTCTATCAGTTTTTGGTCCTGTTGCCTATTCTGCCTTGCTTGTTCGCTATTGTCTACAATTTTTCTAGTGGGATGGTCTACTTTAAACCAATGATTCTAAGTCCTTGCTATGCCTACAAGAGGCATACATCCCTAGACAGAGCCACTATTAGCATGTGCAAAAAATTTCATGGCTCTAGCCCTTTTCCCCTGGTCTCTGCAATGTTTTTCATGTCTCTGGCTAAACCCTTGGCAAAATTTTTTTAAAATCTAGCCGTTGGGTCCTTAAATTTAAATTATCCTAGCCTTATTCTATTTTGATGTTACTTTTTGTAGGTCACTTAAGGGTCCTAATTCACATGTGCTTTAGTTTTTGGTCAGCCCGTTTAAATTTTTCTAAGTCTTTACCCCAGTGGCCTTTAATACTTTCCTATAATCCCCTGTGCCTGATATTTTCCTTAAAGCCTAAGTCCTGTGCTTTAATTTTTCTTATGTTTTGGATTAACATTTTCCTAGGCCCGGTCTTTTGACAACATCTCAATTTGATGGTTAGCGTAAGTTCTCGTTGACTTTGTCAGAGGCTTGAGATCTTACGCCAGTCGTTGATTCTCCTTTATGACAGAGCTTCTCAAACAGGTGGGTCCATTGGCATGTATGCACAAATGGCAACATCTTATTGGTCCACATTGTGTGAGCTGGACATGTTGTCAGATGGGCCCAGTATCTCAATCAGGAGATTCAAGATCAACGGTTGGCGTAAGAGTGCATAGAATCTTCAAAGCCCTTCAGATCTTGTGCCAGCCGTCCGATCTTCCAGGCGGCTTAATGTTCTCAGTGGGGTGATTTTCCAAGTGGTACATAGTTGTTCAAATTTTATTGGTTGGTGTGGGTGATGCGACAAGGTGGGGTCATTTTTAGAGAGATCAGTGATGAGGACATGATCTATGGTCAGCATAAGTTCTCATGAGTTTTGTCAGAGCTATGAGATCTTGTGCCTGTCATCCGATTATAAGGCTTACAGAAAGTGGGTCTTGTGTCACTGTGACCAAGCATGAGCTGTGAATGAGGTAATGACAAGTGACATAAAGTGGGCCCAGGTGGGCTCTAAGGTCTTAGCAGTTTAGATAAATAAGGTTAGCGGCCTAACAAAATTCAATGGGTTCATTCATTCACGTAATAAAATGGTGTTGTTCCAAAATGATTGGCGATTTGGTGAAGGAAGGTCGTGTGATCAATGAATATTTTAGCGGTGACTTAAAATGTTCTGCAAACTGGTGAAATCCTTTTGTCACCAGTTGGCCAGATGTAATCAGGGTAGGTTAGATCTCCTTTGTTTGCTAAGCTGCGGGGTTAAGTAGTGAGTTAACTTTTCATTCCGCGAATAGAGAAATGCTTTGTCACATGGTTGCTAAATGTAAATGAGGATTCCTATAAAGGATAAATCATAAAGACTGTGAAACATGAGGATCGAATGACCATGACTTAAAGTTGATGGAGATTTAAATATCGACCACCAATTTGTTGCAAGTGCCATAAAGTAGCTATTTGGTTTCAAATTTGAATTTGCAGAGGGTTTCCTACAACCAGAAGGACTAAAATTGAATGCTTTCACAGTCGGATTTGATTTTTTTGGTGGCGCTTACTGTCGCAGAGTGGTCCAGGGTGTGCCATGATCATTTGTAGGGGTTTGTACTGTGTGGTTTTATGCTCGAGGCATGTTGTAGGGTTGACATTTTGAGCATTTTTGTGGTTCTCAGTACCTTCACAGAGAATTTATCATGATTGAAGATCATTCCAAGATTTTCTTTCTCCTGGTTGCCTGGGTTTCCACCACCGTAATAACTTTATGACCGTTTCCAATTGGTTGGATGGTTGAAACCCTAACCCGAAGTCATATGTAGCTTGTTGCATTCTCTTTGAGAATTCCAAGATGGCTAGGGAGTATATATGGCAAAAATTTTGACTGAGTAAGGGTTCCTAAACATTTTCTTTTGGTCCCTAGTTGTTGACAGTGTTATACTGATAGAGTTGGATTTTGGGTATTTCCTATCTTTGTGTCATTTTGATTGTATATTGATCCTGAATGTTTTAATGAAAATACTATTGAGTTCCAATGTTGCATTTGTGTATGTCTTCTTGTTTTGGTTCTAAGCTCATATATGTTAATGTCACAAAGTGTGTTAGCATATGGTAAACAAAGAGTATTGTGAAGTCATCTCTGAGTTCCTAACAAAGTTAGGATTAAAGTCTTTTGGGTGGGTTCAGTGAGTTTACAACCAAGTAAGAATCTGATGTCCTTGTGTTTGAGGGAGAGGGGTAGTAGGCAAAGCACTTATCCTAAGCCTAAGAGTGTTTGATTCAAGATCTTCAGTTGATGTATGTAATTGGGTGACTCTTTGCCCTAGGTTAAGGCACTGGTCCATCCTTTGGAGGCATTTCATTGTCATCAACCACACACACAAACATTCAAATGATAAAATCTTAAAGTAGTTAGTAAAGAGTATATAGTTGTATATCATTTAGTGATTCCTTTCAAGAAGTGAATCAAGGGTACACCCGCCTAAGCATTGAGGCTCAAAGTGTAGGAGGATCTCTTTTGATCCTTGTTAATTGTCCCTCTTTCTTATAGACTTTGGAGTGGTGATAGAGTCAAAGTGTTATTTAAGTTATCCATCAAAGTATAAATCTACAAGTGAAGATCAAAGGGAACTCCCAACACATACTATTTTAAGTATTGTGGCTACTAATGATTTTTAATTAGAGAAGCTTGATATTAAAACAACCTTTCTTCATGGTGATTTGGATGAAGAAATATATATGGAACAACCTTATGGATTTGAGGTCAAAGGTAAGGAATACTTAGTGTGTAGACTGAAGAAACATTTATATAGCTTGAAGCAAGCACCTCAAAAATGGTATCTTAAATTTGATAGTTTTATGCATGAGCATGGATATACTAGGTGTCATTCAAACCATTGTGTTTATTTTAAGAGGTTGAATGATGATAACTACATTATTTTATGTTTAAATATGTTGATGATATGATTGTATTTGGGGCTAACATGGATCACATTAAGGGATTGAAACAATAGTTAGCACAATCATTTTCTATGAAGGATTTTGGGGCAGCAACCAAAATCCTTAATATGAAAATATGCAGAGATAGGAAGCACAAAAATTGACTTTATCTTAGGCTGCTTATATTGAGGTGTTGCATCATTTCTCTATGGAGAATTGAAAATCTACCTACACACCTTTCCTGGTCATTTGAAATTGACTAAGGAGATGTGTCCAAAGACACTAGAAGAGGAGACTAAAATGTCCAAGGTACCTTATGCTTCAGCTATAGGAATTTTAATGTATCACATGGTATGTACTCAGCCAAATATTGCACATGTAGTGGGAGTTCTTAGTAGGTATATTAGTCATCCTGGGATTGACCATTGGAATGAAGTCAAATGGATTCTTAGATATTTGAGAGGAACATCTAGTAAATATGTACAATTTTTGGGCTTTACTACTGATTTAGAAGGCTATGTTGACTTTGATTTTGTAGGGGATCTTGATACTTGATAGAGTACTACAAGACATGTATTTACTGTTGGTGGGACAATAATGAGTTGGATTTATGAGTTACATAAGGTGAATGCTTTGTCCACTAATGAGGCATAATATGTTGCTGCTATAGAGGGAACCATGGAGATGATATGGCTTCAATTCTTCATGGAGCAATTGGGACAACCAAAGATGCACAATTATTTATTTACAAATAGCCAGAGTTCTATTCATCTTGCTAAGAATTCTTCTCCCCATTCAAAGACAAAACACATACAATTGTGGTACCATTTCACTCAGTCAGTTTTGGATGATGGAAAGTTAAAGAAAGAAAAGATACATACAGATGATAATCCAATAGATATATTTACAAAGGTAGTAACAAGGGAGAAGCTGAACTCTTGTTCAACTTCAATTGGTCTTCTAGACTGAACATAATAAAGGAACAACTAAATCTAGGGTGGTTTGATCTAGTGGGAGCCTCATATGGTAGCGGTATTCCTAGAGGATCAGTCTCCAAGTGGGAGATTGTTGTTTAGCGTGGAGTTTGATTAGTAACCAAGTGGGGGATTTTTGGTCTATGGTGACTAATTCAAGAAGTACTAAACACTCTCTTTCCCCGAGTAGGGGTTTGGGGATGAAATCCCCTAAGAGAGGGAATTTTTTTGGGACTATTTTTTGGCCAATATGTTGTAACCAATTATAACCCTAAAGTGGAAAAAAGATTGTATAAAATGGATTAGGGTTAGGGATTTCATTATGTATGTTTTTAGTAGCTTCTTACAATAGTATTGACTTGTAAGGGATTGCGGATTGTAACCGGGTTGTTATCACTAGATAATAAGAATATTGGACTCTTTGTTAGTGGATGTAGCCTAGGGATTGGGTGAACCATGTTAAATCTTTATGTCTTGTGTTCTCTTATGTGTGGTTTATTATTTTATGATATTGGTTATATTTGCATGTAACTATTATTTTTGTCTTGTTAATCTTAACAGAAATTACTCTTTAGGTGGACTTAGTTGTTATCTCATTCCACTTTATGTGTGAGATCCACCTTTATTTATCCTATCACATTATCATCCTCTCATTATTGGAAATTTTGGACATGCTTTTTTGTACAATGGAGGATGATCCACCTTTGGTGGACATGTGATTACACCTAGTGTGATTGATAGGCTATATCTTGCATCACTCCTAGCTATTATGCATTGCCTATATATTCAGACACATCTACTTTGTATTTGATCAATTGTATCTATTATTAGTTGATCATTATTGAATCAATCAATTGATCATATCATTTTGTCTCTCTTTTTTACTATATATTGAGCTTCTATATCTTGGTATTTTCTTTCATTGCCTTAGGAAAATTCTTATGTTGGGGACAAAGGTGTAGTTACTCATCTATTGAGATCCACACAATGTTTTTAGCTCTCTCATTGTCTATACTATCTTCTTTATATATGTGTATGTGCATGCATATTTTTTCTATGATATAGGCTTTTAGATAACAAACATCAACTTGAGTAACTCTATAGGTCTGAGAATGCCCACAGAATCCTTGATGGATGTTGAGGGGAGATAGTACCAAGGCCCACCTGCCTCATCCCTTTCCATTGTTCTAATTAAATATTCAGTATGTCCTTGTTTCTTTGGGTAGATTGTTAATATGAGAATTTATGGTTCTCTTTTACCCATTTGAGCATTGTTGTGTTGTAATCCCTTGTTGTGGTCCCTTTATTTTAAGGTGGTTTTATGAATTAGTTTGGTTGCAATTTGATTATTTCATATTTTTGGATGGTAATGTTTGAGCAAGTGCTATGTTTAATTTTTAGGATGTCCTTGATATGGTTTTGGATGTGATTTCCATGTTTCAAGATGTTTCCATTTTGGTTTTACTTGCATTAAATATGATATTTATGTTTATGTATACATATGGAGATATACGGCTAATGTACTAATGGTTTATTCTAAATATTCCTATCTAATGTTAAGTTAATATTACATAATTATTAATATTTCTTTTGTATGTTTGTGTGTGTGTGTACATAAATATTGATATAATCATTCATACCTTGTATATAATATATTATGATGATTATTAATTTTGAATGTGATAATAATATTATACCTTCCCATTTTATAGAATAATTATATTAGGATAATGATGTGTGTGTGTGAATAATTATTAAAGCATTTATTATAGCTATAGTTTAGTAATAAATGGTTGTGAACTTATGATAATATTAAGTTATTTAATAATTCTCTTTATTTGAGAGTTTTTTGGGAGTTGGTTCCCTTTCCTCCCAACCTTTTGGAAATTTATTTGTATGGATTCATTTTTTTTCATGGGGGATTTTGTTGGGGCTTGAATGAGATTTTAGCTATATTTTTCATCGAGATTTTGGAGATAAATTTATGAGATGTGAGGGAGATCTTCACTAGTACATTTAAGACCTTTTTCTGATGGCTGAACATTCGAATTTAGACAATATACTATCGATTGAGCAACACTACCTAGTGTCATAGTTGTACAGTAAAAAAAATTGATGGTTTTGTTAGGCACCATAATTATGACATCCTTAGCCGTCGCAAAAATTGGGTGCCAACAAAGTGAACCTCTCATCACACCTATTTGTGGCCATCCACATTGTGATGCCTAATCATCACAACAAATACAAATGATGGTGACCTATCAAAATATTCCAATGGGTAGTCATCGTCAGTAACCTATTCACTGATAGAAATGCTATTAATGCAATGGATGTCCATCACAAGTTTATGATGGATGTGCATCATTTATGGTTTGTAATGATAACTATGCTATACATACGATGAACATGCATTGGACATTTACGATGAATATTCATCGTTTATGATTTTTTCTGACAATGATGTTGTTAATGCAATAACTATATGTTAGATGTTTGCAATGGATACCCATTGCTGTTGTGATGTCATCATAGTTATGAAGACAATCAATTTTTAAAAAAATATATATATTTGTTGATTCAGAATGGTGTTCTTACATATCTGGTTCCTCCTCATGATTTGGTTATGGATCATTCAAAGATAACTTTGTAGTAGATTTGATAGTAGGTCATGGATTATTGAGTTGAGTCTAGAGACTTGGATTTCAAATGGATCCTACTAAATTAAGACTTGTGACAACAATGGCTCCAACGTAAGAAGCTAGTGCAGTGATCAAAGATGCATTCTTCCTGATGTGTTCATGGGATATATGCAGACCTGATTACATTCAGATCTAATTCAAATGACTTCTTGACTTCTTTGGTCCAAATTTGATGTGCTTTGTTCCTATGGAGTGTAGTAGTGACTTGACTTGAAGTTTGAGTAGACTGTGCATTGATCGGCTTGAAGATAGAATCAAGCTACTCTTTGCGTTGTTGTTGAGATCAGGTTGTGATGGATTGATGGGGTCATCTACCATTTTTTCCATAGTTTCAAATGATTTAGGTGTGATGTCAAGAGAGCGACGTGCAAAAATTACACATTGGAGATTCGTAGATCACTATGGTGTCCATGATGACTTGGGAGAAGTCTTCTTCTTCGTGAACCAAGCTGAGAGACTTAGATTACAGAAAGTGGATCATTTGATGTTACTTATGAGACATTGAAATGTGGTAGATGTAAATGTGGTTTGATTGACCCACTGAAAGTATTGACATCTAGTATTTCCTTGACAATACCAAATGTACATTAGTTCTTCATAAAATGATTAGTTGTCACATTATTTTTAAACATAAAATATAATTATGTATCTAGACCTTTTTCCTATTTTGGGCAAACCCAAAATTGATGCCCATGATTACTTGTTGTGCTTGACATCTTCAACATGCATGGGCCAACACCACATTGACACATAGGTACATTGACCGAAGTCATCGATGTTATTTTGACAAATATTGCGTTATCACAAATATTGCATTGTCATTATTTTGTTCATTCATACTAATTATAATTATAATAAAAAGAATCATTCTAATGTAGACTTGCACATTTCTTGGCTAGTTGAAGTCTTTGGTTTAAATCACTACACACTCAAAACAAAATGACAAACGAAAGACAACCATGCAATTGTAAAGAAATGTAATTTTCTTAATCATGTCACTAATTTGTGCATGTCTAAATACTGGTATCTTTCAAGTGATTTGATTCTTGTCATGCCCACTAAAAATGAGAACAATCTTAACTAGTGAGGTTATTTAAGCATATAGAGATTAAACACACTCTTTTAGAATGAAATTTCTCTTAACAAAAGATCAAAGATATATAAGTAGGACATATAAAACAAGGTGAATAAGAGTAGTACATATAAAACAATCATTAGAACATGCCAAACATCTAGCATAATTGTACATTTCATTCATGCCATTGATATTCTTCTTCATCCGTCTCATCATCAAGATCATCATCATCAATGACATCATCACCACCACTATTGTTGTTGTCATCATCATCACCATCAATATCATCATCATCATGATCCTCATCAGTAGCATCATCATCCTCATCAGTAGCAGCATCAGTAGTAGCATCATCATCATCAATAGTGAAAGGTAATGATCAATGAGGTTGTTGCTATTAGATCATACATGAATACACTTACTATTTTGAATTTGAGCTCGAACATCATGCAATGTTATTGTTGTCATTGCATGCTTGTTGCTGTTATGCACCATATATTATTTTATACACATAGAACAATATATTTGGGGACTTAGACTTATGTTCAATCCTTAGTAATGGTTTGGGAAACTAATTACTAGATGAGTGACTACAGTACCCTAGTTTGCATTATTAGATGATCTTGTTTAATTTGTGTTCATTTCATGCAAAGGTACATGTAAAGGAAAATAAATTTTTGCATCTAAAGATTACATGTATATATATGAAAAATAACTTATATATACTATAAAAATGAAAATAACTTTCAGAAGAAAATGAAAAAGTACAGGCATACATAAGAGGATGAACATAAATAATAAGGGTGCAAGACATTGCCTAAAGTGATGAATTTTTTACCTGAGAATGAATCTAGTGTGCCCCTGTGTGATCCAGAACCTGCAAAGAAAAGAGATGGGGGTTAGATAAAAAAATATCTAAGAAATGAATGACATCCTATTACTAAGAGAGATCAAACACTTCACACAATATATAGGGACATCAGTAATAATATAATACACTTAATGTTTTGAATTTGAGCTCATAAAGATTAATTTTTAGAAGAATATGAATGAATGCAAACATACATAAGTGGATGAACATAAATAATGAAGGTACCAAACATTACTTGAAGTAATGAAGTGTTGACCCAGGCTTCAATCCTATATGTTCTTGTATGATCCAAAACCTGCAAGGAAGGAAAAGATGGGGTTAGATCCAAAGGATCTAAGCAATGCTTGGAACCCTATTACTGATCCTCATCTACAATTATGCATGTGCATAGTCAAGCCATACACTTCTAAAATGAACTATGCTAGAGAACATGGGTGTGTGTTAATGTGATTCAAAAGCTATTATGCAAAATTGTTTTATTTATTGAGATAAGGATATCTTAATTCTACAAGAATAAATGTTTTGAGAAATATTTGAATTTAATTTTAACAATAACATGAGGAGTGATATATTTCAAGCTTCAGCAAGATAGGAAATATTAATCAAATAATAGGAAATACATTACAAATGCCAAGCTCACAGTCTCAATGAAATAAATAGTGTATAAAATAATATATGATGCCTGAGCTCAAATTAAAAATAGTAAGTGTATTAATACATGTATAATCTAATAGCAGCAACCTCACTGATCATTACTTTTGACTCCTCTATCATTATAGAAGAGATAACCACCTACAACTATATTTCATAATTCCTCCTTTGAAGTCATAGGTTAGTTTAAAATGGAGAAAGTATACAAACTCACCAATTTAATCTCAAAATTTCATAACATTGCATTCTTGTTATTGTTATGGTGTACAACAATAGCAAGCATGCAATGACAACAATAACATTGCATAATGCCTGAGCTCAAATTCAAAATAGTAAGTGTATTATTTTATTACTGATGTCCCTATTTTATTACTGCTAAATTTTGGGGTAAAACTTTGCAAGTCTTACACAGACTCAACAACATGTTAGCATTGATCCAATAACATAAAATACATTACAAATGTCAAGCCCATAGTCTCAATGAAATAAATAGTGTATAAAATAATATATTGTGCACAACAGAAGCAAGCATGCAATGAAAGAAATAACATTGCACGATGTCTGAGCTCAAATTTAAAATAGTAAGTGTATTAATGTATGTTTGCATGATGCTAGATATTAAATAGTGAGCTCATGAATAATGCCAGTATTAAACAGTGAGCTCATGAACAATTTATAATGCCCTAGCTTGCAGCCCATGAGCCATCAAGACATTTCCTCATGAAATTATCATAAACAGGGAGTACCACATAGTGAATATCAATAGAAAAACAAATAAAGAGAGATCCAACACTTCACACAATGCCTTGAAGGTAATAGAAATGATGCCCTAGCTCTCAAAGCTTGTGGGTCATCGAACATTCCAAATGCTAAGATGTTAACAATGCCACTATTAACAATGCTAAGATGTAAATAATGCCACTGAAATTGATTTAATGAGAAGACAAAGCTCAAATGCATACCTTCCAAATGAAAATATGTAAACAAGCCAGTATTAAATAGTGAGCTCATGAATAATATATGAATAATATATGATCAAGACATTTCCTCATGAAATGATCATAAACAGGGAGTAACATAGTGAACATCAACAACAAAACAAATAGAGAGAGATCAAACACTTCACACAATGCTTTGAAAGTAATAGCAACGATGCCCTAGCTCTCAAACCCTGCAAGTCATCAAGTATTCCAAATGAAAAGATGTAGACAATACTAGTATTAAATAGTGAGCTCATAAACAATGTATGATTCCCTAGCTTACAACCCATGAGCCATCAAGACATTTTCTCATGAAATTATCATAAAGAGGGAGTACCACATAGTGAATATCAATAGCAAAACAAATAGAGAGAGATCAAACACTTCACACAATGCCTTGAAGTTAATAGCAATGATGCCCTACCTCTCAAAGCTCGCGGGTCATCAAACATTCCAAATGAAAAGATGTAAACAATGCCAGTATTAAAGAGTGAGCTCATAAACAATGTATGATTCCCTAGCTTACAACCCTCAAGCCATCAAGAAATTTCCTCATGAAAATGATCATAAATAGGGAGTACCACATAGTGAATATCAACAACAAAATAAATAAAGAAATATTATACGCTTCACACAATGCTTTGAAGGTAATATAAATGATGCCCTAGCTCTCAAAGCTCATGGATCATTGAGCATTCAAAATGAAAAGATGTAAATAATGTCAATATTAAATAGTGAGCTCATGAACAATGTATGATGCCCTAGCTTGCAGCCCACGAGCCATCAAGATATTTTCTCATGAAATAATCATAAACAAGGAGTACCACATAGTGAATATCAACAACAAAACAAATAAAGAGAGATCAAACACTTCACACAATGCCTTGAAGGTAATAGAAATGATGGCCTAGATCTCAAAGCTCGCGGGTTATCGAGCATTCCAAATGCAAAGATGTAAACAATGCTAGTATTAACATTCATATTTTTTCATTAAATCAACAAATGTCATCAAAATTAAATTGAAAGACAAAGCTCAAATGCCTACCTCAAGTCATGGCTGCCATATAAAGATCAAATGCTAAAGAACTATGTTATAAAATTTCATGCCAAATTTCAAGGCATGAAATTTTAAACTGTACATATATTTTATTTGACTCCCCCACATTGTAAACTCAATGCTAAGGAGAAAAAAGTATGATGTCAAAAAGTATGAAATTTCATGCCTTGAAATTTTATAACATAATTCATTAACAACTGCCATATGAGAAGTAGTGCAAGGTGGCAACTTTCCCATTTTACCACAGTTAGGGCCCCCTTTTACCATGCTTTATGAACTCTATGTTTTTTTTTAAGTGAAGACAAAGATTATCTTAATTTTTTATCTTTAAATTTTATTCATTTTATGATTTTAAAAATTGAAATAAAAATATAAACTTTTAAGAAACTTTTACATCTTTTCATCAAATGACCCAAAAACATGAATAATCATCATATATGGTCACTAATAGCTAGCTTTTGGAAGAATATGAATGAATGAAAACATACATAAGTGGATGAACATAAATAATGAAGGTACTAGACATTGTCTGATGTAATGAAGTGTTGACTAGAGTTCAATCGAGTATGCTCTTGTATGATCCAAAACTTGCAAGGAAGGAAAAGATGGCGTTAGATCCAAAGGATCTAAGCAATGCCTGGCACCCTATTACTGATTCTCATCTACAATTATGCATGTGCATAGTCAAGCCATACACTTCTAAAATGAACTGTGCTAGAGAACATGGGTGTGTGTTAATGTGATTCAAAAGCTATTATGCAAGATTGTTTTATTATTGAGATAAGGATACCTTAATTCTACAAGAATAAATATTTTGAGAAATATTTAAATTTAATTTTGACGATAACATGAGGAGTGATATATTTCAAGCTTTAGCAAGATTTTATACCACACAATATTCATAGATTACATTCAATTTATTATTTACACTTGTATTGGTGGGAAAACTCTCAAAAACGTGCAAAAGAGATTGAATTCAACCATGTTGTTTACATGAGACATGTAGTTTACCTCCAACCTAAATCAGTGTTGCTTACAAATCTACGAATGTTGCATGGTATGAAGCCTCACTGAAGCTTGCAAATGATAAGCATTATGATGCTAAGGTATGGTGTGGTAAGCACAAGTATAGTTTCTCATAAGCTACTATTGGTATAGTTTTGTTTTTTTTCAATAGTTGCAGAATCCAGCTTCTCCTATACTTACATGTATGTATACATTTTGGGCTTGGCTTTAATATCATGTAAATTTGAGTGAAATGGTAATAATATTACTAATGTCCCTATTTGATGTGGCACTCCCCATTTATGATCAAATAGACAAAGCTTGAATGCCTACCTTAAGTGCCAATGCCCTCTTCCCACACAGTGTCAGCCTCTTCGTGCACACCAAACTTGAATGCCCTCTTCACACCACGCAAAAGTGTAGTGTCATCTTCACGACAGCTCTTCCAATTCATAAATTATAGATGACACTTTATTTTTCCTTTTTTTTTTGTTTATAACCAAATGGGTGTTCGACATTTAATGCATTATTACTTCATTATGATGATAAAAATTTATTGGCTCAAAGCACATAGAATGTGGGTAGATGCATTGAATTACCACTTCCATTCTATTTTGATGAAGAGGAACTATGTTATAAAATTTCAAGGCATGAAATTTTATAACCATACATATATTTTATGAGTATAACTATACAATAGAAGAGCACCCACATGCCTTGTTTGTTATTGGTCTATGAAAGGTTATGGTTTGTCTTTCCCAATTGAGATGTCATCCTAAGATTCAAAAGGACTATAGTACTAGTGAGGACACCTAGGTAGGGCTGTTTGGTGCCTAGTGTTCCTAAATTTTGGCTTGTAGTGGCCTTAGCCAAGCCACTAGGTTAGGGAGAAGCCTATTTGGTCTCTCTAGGTGTGCTAGCTAGTGTTTGTTCTTCTTTGTTCTTTTGAGTCCTTGGTGTGTCTATTGGATCCTAGTTGCAGTAGTCTTAGCCAACTTTTCTAGGTTGCCTATCATAGGACAGTCTTTGGTTAGGGGTTAGTGTGCTGTTGCAGAGAAGATGGAGTGATTGAGGGTGCTCAAAGCCTCAATCAAATGATGTGGAGGGGAGGTCACATGCATGATCAAGAATCCCCAATGTAGAGATATCTTGGGGGATTGTGGATACAATGGAAAATAGTAAACCCTCACTGTTACAGACAATGAGTTACAAAACCCTCATTTATAGCCCCATTTTCAGCAGGCCCTATATGGACAGTATGGGAAAAGGAGACTGATAGAATCTTAAAGCCCTCCCAAAAGGGTATTCAAATCAATAATTATTTGGATACTTTTCTCAGAGAAGTTTGGAGTTATTAGCAGAAAAAGGTCAATTAGGCCTACTAAACCTAGTATCCTATTTAGGCTAGATAGCAGACAAAACTTTTTAGAAGGGATAGAGAGGTTCCTAGAATAATGAACTTTATCATATTCTTGGTGTCATAGACTAAATGGAGAAAGGAGGAGTTTGAAACTTCTTAGAAGGGAACTAGGATAAAACCCTTAAGGCTAGGAGATTAGTCTATTTGATTCTAGGAGGGCCTAGGACAAAGTTATAACAAGGTCTATGTAACATCAAGTACCCTAGTTTGCATTATTATATGATCTTGCTTTGAATTAATACACTTACTATTTTGAATTTGAGCTTAGACATCATGCATTGTTTATGAGCTCACTGTTTGATTACCAGCCAATCAAATAGGGACATGAGGTGCTCAAACGATGAGCTCATAAACAATGCATGATGCCCTAGCTTGTAGCCCGCAAGCCATCAAGATATTTCCTCATGAAATGATCATAAATTGAGAGTACCACATAGTGAATATCAACAACAAAATAAATAAAGAGAGATCAAACACTTTACACAATGCCTTGAAGGTAATACAAATGATGCCCTAGCTCTCAAAGATCATGAGTCATCAAGCATTCGAAATGAAAAGATGTAAACAATGCCAGTATTAAACAATGAGCTCATGAACAATGTATGATGCCCTAGCTTGCAGCCCACGAGCCATCAAGATATTTTCTCATGAAATGATCATAAACGGGGTGGACCACATAGTGAATATGAACACCAAAACAAATAAAGAGAGATCAAACACTACACACAATATATATTGTTTTATAAGATTTTATTAAGACTAAATATATTGTTTTATGAGCTCACTGTTTGAGCACCTCATGTCCCTATTTGATTGTTCAGTGCTCTATTTGTTATATTGATCATTACCTTTGACTCCTCCATCATTATAGAAGAGATAACTACCTACAACTATATTTCATAATTCCTCATTTGAAGTAATAGGTAAGTTTAACTATTGGACAATGAGCTGATAGGAGTTTCAAATAAGTTTTAATAAAAACTAAGAGTATTGAATTTTATCATGCAATGTTATTGATGTCATTGCATGCTTGTTGTTGTTGTGCACCATATATTGTTTTATACACTATTTATTTTATTGAGACTGTGAGCTATTGTTGTTGACTATATACTTTAGGGGTCTGATCTATTGTAGTTGTTTATTTTTTCTTTGAATCATTGTTTATAATAACTTTTGATGCAATATTTGTGTGAAGAAAAAGAACAAAATGGTGAACGAGTGTATTTGAAAAAGATAAACATGACACATTTTGTTGGGCTAATTGGGTTGGCCTGGTACCATTTACATGGCCTGGTCATATATTAAACAGTGAGCTCATGAATAATGCCAGTATTAAATAGTAAACTCATGAACAATGTATGATGCCCTAGCTTGCATCCCGCGAGCCATCAAAACATTTCGTCATTAAATTATCATAAATGGGGAGTACCACATAGTGAATATCAACACCAAAACAAATAAAGAGGGATCAAACACTTCATCGAATTCCTTGAAGGTAATAGATACAATGCCCTAGCTCTCAAAGCTTGCAAGTCATCAAGCATTACAAATGAAAAGATGTAAACAATGCTAGTATTAAATAGTGAGCTCATGACCAATGTATCATGCCCTAGCTTGCAGCTCATGAGCCATCAATAAATTTTCTTGTGAAATGATCATAAACGGGGAGTACACACATAGTGAATATCAATAGCAAAATAAATAAAGAGAGATCAAACACTTCACATAGTGCCTTGAAGGTAATAGCAACAATTCCATAGCTCTCAAATCTCATAGGTCATCAACCATTCCAAATGAAAAGATGTAAAAAATGCTAGTATTAAATAGTGAGCTCCTGAACAATGTATCATGCCCTAGCTTATAGCTCGCAAGCAATCAAGACATTTCCTTATCAAATGATCATAAATGGGGAGTACGTACATAGTGAATATCAATAGAAAAACAAATAAAGAGAGATCAAACACTTCACACAATGTCTTGAAGGTAATAGCAATGATTCCCAAGCTCTCAAAGCTCACAGGTCATCGAGCATTCCATATGCTAAGATGTAAACAATACCGCTATTAACAATGCTAAGATGTAAATAATGGCACTGAAATTGATTTAATGAGAAGAAAAAGATCGAATGTCTACCTCAAGTGCCAGTGACCTCTTCCCACATGATGCTAGCCTCTTCATGCACACCAAACTTGAATGCTCTCTTCACGCTACGCTGTCATCTTCGTGGTAGCTCTTCGAATTCACAAATTACAAATGACACTTTCTTTTTATTTTTTTAATTTATTTTTAATAACCAAATAGGTGTCACAATTATGATGATAGCTTGCTATTATGACACCATTAGGGGAACTTGCAAAAAAAGCACAAAAAAGAAACACAAATTGTAGTGGCTTCACAAATTGGTGTCAAAATTTGACCCCAAATGTTGTAGTGCTTGTAAGTACATTGCTTGAGGATTTCATGGTTTTCTTTTGTTTTGGGAGAGGGACATTTTGTGAGAGTTTCTAGGGTTGAGAGAGGGAGTTATTGTTGTGGACTTAGATTTTATTTCTTGGAGATTTATGAAATTGGGGAGGGTTTTAAATTCTTCATCTCAAGTTTGGATTGTCTTTCTCTCATTGCCTCCTTTCTTTTTCAATTAAATCTTCTCAAGACCTAATGTAGGGATTTAATACCCTGATGCCATTGTTTATTTGATGAAAATTCAATTTATTTATATTTTTTAATGATGTATATGTTATTTTTTATGTTCTATTCATAGAAGAATCAAGAAGTTTGAGTTCATTTTGGTGAAACTTGCTATGTGTTTTCCTAGGTTTTTAACCAATCCATTTTTGGAAACATTTTATTTACATAAATGATATTGGGAGTAATTTTTTTTATTGATTAATTTTTTGGAATGGAAATTCATAGGTCTAAAATGG
The DNA here is from genome assembly GCA_027943335.1 of Chamaecyparis obtusa. Classification (NCBI taxonomy): domain Eukaryota; kingdom Viridiplantae; phylum Streptophyta; class Pinopsida; order Cupressales; family Cupressaceae; genus Chamaecyparis; species Chamaecyparis obtusa. The sequence goes on along the minus strand of BSBK01008173.1, from coordinate 10,621 downwards.
GTATCTGTTATATTTCCCTTCTAGGGTTCAATTAATCCTTTATTATATGTATTTTATTAGACTATATATGTGCATCCTATGTTCTAATTTACCATTCAAGTTTATCTTCATGGTATAGAATAGTATGATATTTTAAAAGTATAAAATTGATATAAAAGATATTTCTATGTCTTTGCTTTCATATTTCATTGGTTTAGTGGATTTTTGTTATGTTTAGTGGATTTTTGTTATGTTTTGTGAAAGTCACACCCATTTTAGTGAAGACAACTCTGAACACCAACTAGGGTTTTTAGTTTTAAAATAGAAGCCATAACTTTCTTTTCCAACATTGGATCTTGATAAAAATTAGAGGGAGAGTCCATAATTATGTTATCTTGGATTATACTAAAGCAATTAGATTTATTATTTTATCTTGGATTATACTAAAGCAATTAGATTTAATAATTGTTTGGAACAAATCATGTTAAGAAAGTCATAAAGTTTTAGGGTTTGTAGGTGTACTAAAGGCATTGTATTATATCATGTTTCTCTATCATAAATACACTTTGGAGGTAGTGATTTGATCAAATCATGTGGATTATATGTCTTTTGAAATCCTGTGTTGAGCAATTGATTTAGATTGGCTTTGAATTAGGGTTTTGGTTTGTCCATAAGAAAAGGACAAAAGATGCATTCCTAAAATTGTAATTATTATTATAATTTATTGACGGGATTGAACTTTTTCAATCATCATGATTTTTTATTCTTTCATGTATTTTTTTATACTTTTATCTTATGGGTAAAGAACCTAAGTATAGTAAGTGAGTGGCTCTCAATGGGGGTTGGGGCCCTAAGTACGTAGCCAGGATAACCCATTGACAATTTGTTTAATCAAGTAAAAAACTTAATTAATTAACTGAGAAAGGGAGTATATACAATAATCAAGTTTAATTGATACCTCACCCATGCCACCAATGCTACTACATGATGGGGATGTGAAAGGGAGAAGGTGCCTTTGTGATGGCACAATCAAACAACCTTGTCCTCATGAAATGTGTTTGGTTCCACATGTGCCTACTTGGGAGCCAATGCTCAACATGGCTAGTTAGGATAACCTAAGAGGTTAGGTCTATGTGATGACACTGGCCTTACTTGTAGCCTAGAGTATTTATACCTTTTTTTTTTCCTTTTCCTCTGATATTCCTAGTTTGGTTGATGTTTACTTTTTATTATTTAAGCCTTGTTATTGGAATTGGTCATGAGCTTGTTGTGCACATCCTTAGATTTCTTATGCCTACATGGGACTTGGTGTCTATCTCCTAGCTTAGGGATTGGGCCTACAGGTTCCACATGGTTGGGTGGTTAATCTTTTGTTTTTGAGGTTCAGTTCATGATTGTGTGGATGGATCTTGCACTTATAACTTTTAGATTGTTGCATTAGAGACTTCATAATGTTCTTATCTTGATGGTGTATGCAATGTCCCCTTTATGGGACATTATAAGTGAATTAAATAATTAAATTTTGAGTTGTCAAATTATATCAAATTAAATGACAACACCGTTTAATTATTTAATAAAGTATTAAAATGAGTTTTATGGAGCCTATTGAAAATTCATAAAGTCATTTTAAATTAAAAGAGGGAAAATGAAAAGAAAAATAAAGGAAATTTCAAGATTCTTCTAGAAACTTCATCGAAGGATTATACAAAGCCATCTTGGACATCATTTTGGATATGCTTAGTTTTATGTTTGGCCTTTTCTCTTGGAGAATTATAGGAAGCTTTGGATTTTAGTAGGTTTGAGGATGAAAACCCTTAAGATTGGAGATAGTGAACAAAAAATCATTGTCTATTGGAGATATCACTCAGGTGTCACAATTGTACTTCAAAATCATATTTCTACTTATCCAATCTGTCTATAAGTTCTATGACTATGATTGAATATTCTCTTATTCTTCTACTAATATTTAAATGAAATAATCATATTTCATTTTAGAATCTCTATTTTAGTTGAATATTTTATATTTTTCAGTATAATCTTCTAGTTAATTTAAAATCAATTGCATACAAATTATTGGTTTACATTCCTATGGTAAAAACTTGGAAAAAATATCCTAGGGGGATATTATAGTGGTATTGTCATTGGCTTTCCTATGATCGTGTGAGGTTTAGAAGGGAAAAATTGTGAAATTTTCACTAGAGACAAATTTGTAATGTTTTTGAGTTCATTTCTTTAGCAAGAGAATATTTTTTTGCAGCTACTATTTATCTTATTAGTACTTGGCTAAGCAAGTACTAGTGCATCATTTTATGGATTGTTAAGTTTAATGAGTGATTAAAACAAATTTAATGAACCAATAACAATTTAACATATTTAATATTCTATTATAAATTTTATGTTTTTCATAGTACAAATGCAATATTTTTAGCTTTATAAATTTTCAAAATTATTTCTTAAACATATGATTGGTCCATTTAGTTTGAGTCTTATTGTGTGGATTTCATGGAAAATAAATTGCAAAATACATGGTAAAAACATGCAAAATAATTAACGAATACTTAGGAGACATGAATTTTTTTATTTCATATTTATTATATATCAATAAATTTAAATTAAAAATTATATTTTATAAATGTATTTGTAGTTTATACTATTTATTTTCACATACATACATACATACATACATACATACATACATACATACATACATACATACATACATACATACATACATACATACATACATACATATATATATATATATATATATATTTATTTATTTATTTATTTATTTAAATTAAAATATATTAAGTTAATATTTATTTATTTTATTTTATTTTTTGATCGGTAAAAGGCCGAAGCCAATAGTTTATTAACCATAAAAAGATACAAAAACCTTGCTCAGTGCAGGCACTAGTAGGAAAGAGCGGGGTTGAGAAAACCTCCAGCCTTGCTTGGGACCATAGTTCGGATTTGTTACATAAGAAATTTAAGGATGTCATACCCTCGATGACTAAATTCAAATTATAACTTTTACAAGCTATGTACAAGTTGTCTCAAATCTAATCTATTCTGCAATATTTTTAAGTCCTCATTAGGTATGACACGTATGTAATGATAATTAATATATTATAATATATTAAGTAATTAATAATTATATTAATTAATTAATATATTATAATTAATTTCATATATACAATTTAGTTTTAATCTTTGAATATACATTATTAAATAATGTTTCCTTTAGATTTATTAATTAGTTAATAGGTGCATTGATCTAATGGAATAATGTAATCATTAATTGAATTAATATGTACTCATTTTGAACAGAAATTAGTATAGATGATTATTGAAATTTATATTCAATATTTTTTTCATTAGCTTCCAATTTAATTTTCATAATCGAATTGGTCTTGAAATTTACATAATTTGAAATGGTTAACCTATCTAAAGAATAACATTATCAATAAACATTCTATTCCTCTTAGATAATCTAAAGGACTAATAGATTAACGTTTGACAAAATTGATCGCCAAGTTGATTAACGAACTTTGATTATATTGAATTTCATCTAGCATCCTTCGGGAAAAAACTTGTTGAGGTTTGACCTCTTGTCACTTTGGGACTTCATCATTAGCACTTTTGTCCCGCATCGTGAACGTGGAACTTATAACCTTTTAAAAAAAAAAATTTGTTGGTTGTGTTTTGGCCCGAACTTTTGGGCATTACATTAGGCCTTCCTTCTAAATATCTTAGTACCTAATAAAGTCAAAATTTTGTGAGGTAATCTATCGATCATATGGGGTTGTGTCTTGATTGTCCCGCCCTATCAAAGACTCCTCAAAAAGTCACATAATTTTTAGAACCTAAAAAATCTGAGCTTTGACTAAGATCCTTGTTAGTATAACCATAATAAAAATTTGGTATTCCAAAGATTATAAATTATTAATAAGAGAGAAAAGGACAAATACATTCAAATGGTAGAGACAATTGCTTAAAGGAGGAAAACTTTACTTGTATTTGTACCTGCTAGATTTTAAAAATGATGTAGTATATGATACCCACATTCTTGGGCTAAATTAAAGGGATTAACATCATGCTCTTATGAGAAGTATACTTCTTTGTATATCTTGCTTAAAACCAATGTTAGTCCTTAACCTTTTTTCAATAGGAATTGCGCTCATGCTCTTGATGCTAAAAAAATTACCCATCATGCTAAAAAATTCAGTATAGCAGGTTGGTACATAATGTTTCTGAATAGTAATTTTCATTCATTCTAAAGTTTATATCCTTTATAACCAAGATCTAGTAATAAAAGACATCCATACATGTTTATTGGTATTGAATTTCTAGAAAAAAATTATAAATTCAAATCTCAGATAACACTCTACTGAGATGTCTATGAAAAAGGGGTAGGGAGTACAAATAATCAACCTATTTGCCATGAGGGGGTAGTCGTAGAGATGCACTACCTCTAGATTATTAAAATATAAAACCTATGTATCAGCCCAAATTAACTTAACTTATGAAGCATCCCGATTTGAATATGCAAGAATATTTCAAAAGTAGATTCATAATAGCATTATGAATTTTTATTAGTCTAAAATTGAGATGCCATTTTTTAGAAGGGAGACAATAGCATAATTCATATTAATTCCATAGAAACAAGCATCAAAACTCAAATATGTGATTGCCAAAGTGCTATAATACTTCTATTAACACAACAAGATACACTAAGATACACAAATAACTAGATTCATCTAGTTCTAGTTAGAACTGACTTATTCATAAATCCCAATTTCATTTTTGATATGCCATTAATCTGTTCCCTAACTTTAAGTAAAATCATAGTGGAGGGAGATTTCTAAGTATGGAATAAATCTCCGCTCAAAAGGTCATCTGGAATATGATATGAGGAGTTTTAATCGAGTTGATTAGAGTCCTGGCTCCTAAGAACCTCATTATAAACCTATAATCTGAATGTTGAAAGCTTATGTCTTTGGTATAGAGGTTGACTCAACTATTCTAACTTTACTTATAATGTTAGTAAGTGATAGGAGCTAATTTACTAACGGGGGTGTCTATGATTGCAACATAGACTTAGTTCTTTCTTTAGGTAGTGAGGCAATATTTGGTCCTAACAAGTAGTTGTTAAGATCAATTAATCTTAATAGAAAACAACATAATATTAATTGAAAGTAACATACATTACCTATTTAATAATATTTACATTAACCAAGTTTAAAAGCTTTCTCAAAATGGGAAGAGTCTATGTAGTTTATGCTATTTCGAGGTTTGTTTCTAATAAGTCTAAATTTTCATATTGTGCTATTTGAGTATTATTGACAATTGTTATTGTTATATTCCTTATTTCCAATCTTCATTAAGATGCTCATTGACAATTGTTATTGTTATATTCCTTATTTCCAATCTTCATTAAGATGCTCTTTAGTGCATATAGCTCGAGTGTTAAAAGCTACTAGTTCCGTTAATGAAAAAGGATATCTTAGATAAAATAAGTTTCTTTAAATATAACAAAATTTAAAAGATAATATCTACATAATTCCAAAAGTAAAGGGTTTACATAAATTCAATTTTTGACTACTTTTATTGATCCTGGTTTTTGAATATGAGCTTTCTAAATCGAGGGTTTGAATTTTTCTTTTCTTGTGAAGCTTCCCTTCCTCCAACAAAAGTTTGAATAGGTTATATGACTCTGAATCCGAAAAGAAATCCATGTCTACAAAACCAACCTCATCAATATGCCAATATTCATAAAACCAGTCTTCCTTCATGGGCTTCTGAATATCGATATAGTGGAGCAAAAAGTTAATATTTCTTTTAACAATAGCTTCTCTATCCTTCAAAGCATCCATGTTCTCGGATGTTATGATGGGTGAATAAGGGAGGGAATTGCCTTTGGTGGATACCAAATCGTAGAACTTAGGTCTCACTATATTAAGGTCCTTTCTAATATTGTGGAGGGCTAAATCTAGATTGCCAAGATATCTTTGTTTGAAGGTCTTGTAACATAGTCTCCAAATCTCCTATTTAGGACATCCCCAAAAAAATAAAATAGCTACAAACATGGATGTGATGTTGGATAGGAATCTATACTTATCCATGTTATCAAGGAATTCTGGTCCTAAGATGCAGAGGGAACCTCTGATGATCCTTCCATCAAAGGCCATTTGGCTCCTATTATAGGTAAGAATAATTGGGGTATCCATGCTTTCCTGCAATAAAGAGGGAGATTTAGATGCTAAATTAGTAGTATTTTGGGGGCTTAGGTATAGGTAGGGGTGCTATTTATAATACATAATCTTCTATAGCCATAAAGTTTGGGTTTCTAGGGCTAATCAAAGAAAATTTCTACAACTGCTAAAGGAGGGATGCGAGGAGTTTTTCTAAAATAATTGGGGCTACAATTAATTATTCCACTATAATTTCATCGAGCATTTGGTATATCAGTAGGGCTTTTATCATGAAGTTTATGGGACAATTTAAATTCGGTCCTACATAGGTAAAGAAGAAAAATATCATGAAAATTTGAATCTGAATTATACATAATCTGTGTAGATAATAAGTGCAATAATATTTTCCATAATCTATGAGGATTTAAAAGAAATCTATCTTAAGACATTAATAAAACATACAGTTTTATATTTACACTATATTAAGTACAAGAAAATTACTATTGCTAATTACAATTTGCATTAACTACATTATACCCTATTGGTCTATGTAATAAAATCCTGAATAGTACTATTTATCCATCGTCATTTGATAAATGTTTAGTAGCTATGCTATATACTTGAAATCTACAAAAAGATATTTAACACTACAAATCATATGTTTCCCTTTCTGGATCATCTTACAGTTCTATATATTCTCAGTCTTCCTCATCACCACAATGTATTCTTCTTTAGCAACCATCTTTTTTGAATGATGAGTGCACATGGGGATCTCAGCGGCCATAACATGAAGGTTTTTTGCATCTTCTATGTCCAGGTCACCTGGGATGTTAAAACCCTCACTTCTCCAATAGTTAAGAACTTAAATTAAGTCCATTTCACCAAGAAGGATTTCGTTGTAGAGGAAATCCAAATTCCTAAGCATCTTGGGCCAGTGGGCGTCGAAACAGTCTTCGTGTTTGAAGGACATCATAGGTATGATTTGAGATTGTGGTATTGCTTCTAGCTTAGACAACTCCATTTTCATGGTGATTTCTAGGTATGGTATAGCAAGTTGGTTGTCTATGCAGAAAACCATCTTTTCTAAACCTTCAAGAAGATCTTCATTAAAGATGGACCTAGCAACCTAGACAATGTCATCTTTACTCTTACCTACAAAGACTGAGATAACTATGAATTATCCAATGACCATGCCATTGGTCCTCAATGTAAATTCATTATCAAAATGGTAATCTCCCAAGGCTCTCTCAATCGCCCTTCTTGCTAAATTCAATAGAGGATTTAGGATTTGATTCCACCTTTTCGGTAGGATGCATCCTTTGAATACCATTACTCGACTCCCTTTGGATGCAAAGGTTATCAGTATCGATTCTATTTCAGAGGGAGGTTTAAACTTTCAGGAGATGGATTCTAAGAGGCTGATAAGATGTAAATAAAAAGGCAGCTATGTTTATAGTTTCAATATTTACATCCGTACCACTACTCACAATAGTCACAATATTTACACCTAGCCTACTATCATCACTATTACCTTGTGTTGTTACATGATTGTATAACTTAAGCATGATCTTCTATTCTAATCATTATATATCACTCCTTAAAAGACAAGGTTGTACTAGATCATCTAGAAAGTTCCCGCCTTTACAAGAGTGTAAGAATGTAATGAGTGCACGAGAAAATTATTTATTAATTAAGTGAATTATTATTTATAAATTATACTAAAATAAACAAATGACTCCTAGTATTGAAGGTTTATGGTTATATCTAAAACTTACATTCAGAGTTCCATGAAAAAACATTAAATCTACATTCTACCGCGGGATACTCTGTAGGGGTTAGATTTTTCTTCTATGCTAATTTACATATATTTTGGTAAAGAATTGCCAAAGTTATATATCTAACTATGTGTAGAGGTTGAGCTATCTTATACATAAAGAGATCCCACTAGGATCTATAACTAGTGTCAAAGGCTAAAGTCATGAAAATACATAGTATATATAGGAATAGCTGGATGACATCTTCATAAATTATTAGTCACTATGTTAGGAGGGAGACCTTGTGAAATTTAGGCTACATAAGTAAAGTGGACTATTGAATTCTATACTTACTTCCCTCTATATTAAACCATTTATAATCCTAAAGATTTAAATCGATTGAGCTACTATAGTTGGGTGAGATGAAGCACAAGAGTATAGTGTCCCATATGCGCATTTAGTCCTAGTATCATAGGGCTTCTCAACAAATGGGGTCTTGAGGCCAATACATAATATAGACTAGTAGTGAAGGGGACTACTTAAGGTAGGTCAAGTTCTTAGAAGTTTTGAATTGTATACATATATCTAATAGTGCAAATATATCTTCTATCCGGCCTCTACCCAGATATATCTATTCAAAGAGAAGCATATACAAAAGTTAGAGTCTACTTTGTCTAAATCATTAAAAGATAATATACCTGTATATGTCTTGAGATCTAGCTTAACGAGGTATATTAGATCTTAAGTAATTATGAGGGTAAAGATATCCTAAACTCAGTAGGTTGTCTACTTAAGATTTTTCCACACTATGACTGGTGTCTAGTATATCTGTAGTCCGATTGAGTTTTAGGATTTTATTTTACAATTATGTACCAATGTTTTGGGTCATGTAATGTTTGAAGATTTAAATAGGCCTTGATACTTAATACTACAAATTTTAGCTTTAGCTATTAATCTTAATTAATGATACAAGATGCTTTTGTAAGGTTCTAGAGGTTGAAAATTTTATATTTTTAAAGTCAATTTTTATTTTTAACTAGGCTATGGAGGAGAGTTGTAGATTATCTTTAATTATAATAGGTTTTCACCTATACAGTATCTCCATTTGCACCCTGATTAGCATGCTAATCCGCATCTATATTACCTTCTCTATAAATGTGTTTAATTTCAAATTGGGGATAGTGTCCAAGATATCAATGATATCTTCTATTTTCAAGTTGAGTTTCTAATTTGGAGTCTTTCTAGTTCTAATCGCATTAATTATTATTTTAGAGTCTCCTTCAATTTCTATTTTAGAAAGGCCTAGCTGTTTACATAATTTGAGACCTTCTAAGATAGCCTTACACTCTGCCATGTTATTAGTTGTAGGCTTAATGGGTCTAGCAAATTTAGAGACAATTTCTCCATTCTAATTGTGTATAATCCCACCAATACTTGCTATACCTGGGTTTCCTCATGAAGCCCCATCAAAATTTAATTTATACCATACGTCTTTAAAAGGTCACCATTTATAGGTGCTTCTATCTAACTTTGATTTGTTACCTCCTCTACCATATAATGGTGGAATTGCCAATCTAGGCCAGAGATTTCTAATATAATTATCCCACTGTTTAAAAGAGTTTTCAAGACTAATCTTATCTTGTAGTCTATTAATAGTTACTTCAATAATTGATGTTTCTATTTTGTTAGTAATCGATCTCCAACCTAGCTTTTGATTTGTAAAAATTCTTTTGTTTCGTTCTTTCCAGATTTTCCACACTAGTATATAGGGAGAGATTATCTAGATATATTTGAACAAGCTATCTTTATTTAGAGAGGGTCATGCTTTAAGACAATCCACTAAATCAAAAGGCATAGTTGAGTGCCAATTTAGGCACTTACATAACCACTTCTAGCATTTGTGAGTAAATATACAATTTATGATTAAGTTAATATTTAATTTTATTACCATAGTTTTAAAAAAAAAATTGATTTAAAAATTTATTATAAAATTATGAGTACAAATTAAAATATAAATTTTTTTAACTATGTGAAATAATATTTATATTAAAATATTTTGAATATATGTTAAGTATCAATTGTTGATTAAAAATAATGACTATAATATATTATTTTAATAGTTCTACATGTTTAATAATTTATTATAATTTTTTGATATTATTTTTAGCATCTCAATTTCAAAAAGAATTTATTATTATTTTCATTGTTAAATATAATTATACTCTATAAAATGCAATTAATTTATTAAAATTCTCATTATATATTTCACATTATAATTACAGTTGATTACTTTTAATTAAAAGGAAAATACTAGCCAGTAAGTGGCCATTGTTTGACAATGAAATGATCATATTCTAGATATTTGATATTACCTAACCACTTTTTATGGGTCCACTAATTTTGAATATAAAAGATCATACTTTAGAGTTGAGCATTTCATATATGCTCTAACGTTAATAATTTATTCAAAAGTTACCCCTAAAATTTGTGTAGCTTAATGTCATGACTATTAACTAATTTTCAATTCTCTTAGAAAATATTTGTTAGCCAGAACATTAAGTGTGTGTGTGTGTGTGTGTGTGTGTGTGTGTGTGTGTGTGTGTGTGTCTATATATATATATATATATATATATATATATATATATATATATATATATATACATATACATATATATATAGATATAGATATAGATA
>BSBK01008172.1:0-68750 GCA_027943335.1 Chamaecyparis obtusa | reverse complement strand
CATCTATATAATAGTAAAATAAATCTAGATACATCTATATACATATATACATATATATATATACATCTATATACATATATACATATATATATATATATATATATATATATATATATATATATATATATATATATATATATATATATATATATATATATATATATATATAAATATATATATATATATAAAATTGTTAATAAAGGTTTTTTTCAAAAGCAAAAGAAACAATCTTTTTATGATGAAGATTTTTTTTTAGAATTTTACTAATATTTTTCTTAATCTTATTAAATTTTTTGAAAAAGTAAATTTTAATAAATATGCAAAATTGGACACAGATATTTTTCCACCTACACACTTTTTTATATCATGTCCAATTGACAATCAGGGGCAATTACTCCTATATTTTCTTGGCATGTCATTCCGATGAGAGTCATCTTTTGCAATCTTATACAAGGCATCGTTGGTAGAATAATTATGAATTTCCATATTTGCATTTTTCATATGATGTTGCATTCTCTTGAATGATCTATAATTTACATGCACCAATATAAAGTGGCATGCTTATTTTTACTTTGTCATTGATGACATATATGATGTAATACCTTTATACCTAGTAAATTGTGAATTTTCTTGACATACTTGGTGCATGGTTCTAGAGGAGACATACAACACACCAAGACATCATTGGTTGTACATGTCTCTACTTTGATCATACAATCTATAATATGTGAATATTCAATTAATTCTTAAAAATATATGTCTCTGTGCCCGATCTCTATCATATTGTAGTGGGTGATTTATTATTATTTCTTTATCAACATTGGTAAATAGTTTTGTTACACTAACGTTATTGGTGAAGTATTGGATCTATTTCCTTCCTATACCTGAGCATTTTTCATCACCTTGGACCATCTTTAAAAGAGATTTTACATTGAGGGGGGTCTTCATGGTCTCTCTTCTTCTCTCCCATTCATTATTAAGATCATTGTGTATTTTCATCTCTCCTATAGAGGGCAGTTTCTCCCATGTTGTTTCTCTCCCTTTCTCTAGTTGTGAGAGATCAATATTCATATTGTACATGGGTACCTAACATGGACTAGTAATCGGGACCCAACTTACATTGTTATCTTCAGTCTACATTCTCCTATGATGTACTTAAGGGGGAGTTTTGGTGTAATTAATTATTCATCTTATTACACTTAACTTAATCTTACTTAGGATAATGTATTTCATATAAATTTTCATATGAGACACTTAGGGAGATGCACATTTAGTTGGATATGGTGTAGGCGATATTCTACTTTAGCTAGTGATAGTTGTTATCACATTCTACTTTATGTATTATCTCCACCCTTAGGGAACTTGTTACTTTATCATTCTCTACATGTTGCACATACTTCATTACAATAATGGAGCATTATCCACCTTTAGTGGACATGTGATTTGTCTTTGTGTGGGTGATATGTTATCTCCATGTTTTCATGATTACTCATTGAGTTACCTATAAGAAGAAACATCTATATTATACTATTTTATCAAAGGAGTTTTGTTATGTAGTTCACTTATTGCATCATTCATGAGAATACAATTTGTTCTTGCCCATTTTTTCTCTTTCTTTTTTCCTATTCATTGGCCTCTAGATCTTGGGTTATTTAAATAAGATTTTTTTTACAAAAGTAAGTATATAATTAGATGCTTTCTATTGTGTTTTTCAAATTGATTATTATTTGATAGAGGGAGCTACTAGTATTTCATCTTTGGTGGCCCAAGGTTTCCTACTGAAGTTTGAGTCTAATTTTAAGAACAATGTATATAATGAATAAGGAACACAATGGAATAGCCAGTAGGTCTACATAATAGATATTTAAATTATCACTATGCCCGAAAGTTGCATACATCCTAAATGAGAGAAAATTTTGGAGCCTTCAAATTTCAAAGGAATTTAAAGTGCATATGATTTGAATTTGACTAAGGCACATAGATGTATCCCTATAAAAAACTATTTTAAGTGGCACACTTTGAAGGAAAATAACTTGAATACCAATGAATTTCATAAGAAATGGCTTTAGGATCATCTTTCTATTCAATTATTGAGTATGTTTATTCATTTGCAGTACCCTAGGGTCATATTTGAGATGTATTCAAAAAGACAAGTTGAAGAATTGAAAAGGAGTTTGTTGTTTGCACTTTTTAGAACATATCTGAATAGCCTAGTTTAGAGTTTAATATTTCTTGACAAGTATATTTTCATGGTGTAATGAAAATTCCCTAGTGTTTCCAATATATTGGTGTACCTCTTTGCCCATTTTTAAGGTTGAAGGTCTTCATTTAATATTCTTACCAAGTCCAATCCAAATGAAGTATGTTAAATTTTTTAATTTAGGAAACACAAATTTTTCTAGTTATCCATTTTTATGGATAAAAATTTCTCTACTAGATGATTTTAATGACAAATGGATTTGTTCCATTGACAATTTACAAGAGTTGAACTTTGAGCATTAATATCTTGTACCTTAGACAATGCCATGCTAAACACTTTTACCACATGATTCCTCTAATATCAATTTATGTGTATGTTCAATGTCATGGGATCATAACATCATTCAATTAGTTTTAAAGGGAAGTTCTCGAGGCTATGTTCTTTCTTTGGTCACTAGACAAAGGTTTCAAAAATTAGGTTTGAATTGGTAACCAATTTCTTCTTCACGCTTCAAATGAATTTAGTTTTTGTTTTAGAGCCTTTCTAAGATCAAGTTGTTTTAGATCAAAAAAAATTAAGCTGCAAATATAAGGGGCCTTGGCATACATCATGTAACATGAAGTCACTATATGCAATCAAAATCCCTATAGTTGCACCGCTATAAATCAAAGCATAAAAAAACAAGAAATGTGAAGCATTTGAGTTACAACAAAAAAGGTAGATAACTTGTAATGCAACCAAATTTTCCCTAAAAAATCTGATGATCTAAAACAAGGGCAGCCAATCAACCTTTTTTTATTTTCTCTAAAAGAATTTTATGGGTGTTTTCTCCCAACATAATACAATAAATCCCACTAATTATTGATGAGGTGAAGGAATTGATAGCAAGTATGATGAAGTTTCCCCAAGCTTCACAAAATAAATGCAAAATGAAAGATCTATGCTAAGTATGCCTTAGTGCTCAAGTAATCAAGTGCTTAAGAAGGCCTAAGTCTCAAAATATGTTTAAGTCTCAAAAGATGTCCAAGTCTTCAAATGAGGAGTGGGGCCTCCTTTTTATAGAATGACTTAAAAAATGGGTGGCCAAGAATATTAAGAGGTAAAATAATGGATGATAAATATTAAGAGGAAAAAGGGGATTTTCTAAGATGAAGAGGAAAAAGATATGAGTGGCTATGATTAACAGGAAAAATATGTTAAAGTCAAACTTCACATTAGAGGGAAAGAGGAATTTGAACTAATTAGAGGAGAAAAAATATGGAGAGGTGGCTACCTTGCAAAAGGTGATTCTGCAGATGATTAAAGATAATCCACTTTTCAATCAAGATTAGGAAAAGGGGAAAAGGGATTAAATTAAAATAAATTTAATTTAATCAAGGTTTAGAAGAACTTTAGGATAGTGGAGAAATAAAGTAAATCAAATTTATTTTATATTAAGAGATGGAGGGATAATATATTAAAATAAACTTAATATAATATAGTATTTAAATAAAATTTAAATACCAAGGGAAAATGAATTTATTTAATTAAAGTAAATTTAATTAAATAAATAAAAAATATAGCGATTATAGTTAATTGATAAAATGAACTATAAGGTTTAGGAAAAATATTAATATTAGAGCACAAAGGAAAATTTTAGGTGTCTACGTTTTGCCCATCTTTGATGTGGTGTCAAAATCAACATCATGTCAAAGAAAAGGAAGACATCCCAATCATCGAAGGAAGAGGAAGGATGATGAGGAGGTGGAGGTATGCCCGCTTGAGAGGACATGCAAGTACAAAGAACACAGGTGTTCTCTCGAAATGAATAGGAGGAGAATAAATACGGTAAGGATAGGAAATAAATAGGAGCCTCGATGAAAAATAAAAAATGAAACTAACTAAATTCAAAACATTTTTTTTGGATTGTATTGTGTGAAAATAGGGAGAGCACATCCTAGTGTTGATATTGTACTTGACATTATGCACCAAGATATGAGGAACCAAGATGACCATGTTCCAAGTACATGATCAAAAGGTCAAATACAACCATATGTCGTATGTTGCCATGATATGGAACACCATGATGCCCTCATGACAATATGATGCAAACACCATAATAGATGCAAAAAATACTAATACATACAATAAACAAGAAAGAATGCACAAACAATTGAAAGAAAATGAACATGTTGCCCCTAGTCAAGCTAGAAACCAATTGATTGATTGGGAGGGTAGGGTCTCAAGGGTTGGAAAGGATAAATCCCATGATGATGATTGGATTTGAAATTGATTAATTCATTATAAGATGATTTGGTTTAATATGATGGATTGATTAAAGATTAACGTGTTAGATTTCTATATTGCATTGCATGGATTAGTATTTATTGTACTTGATTAGAGTGACTTGGGATCTTTTGGATTATAGGCATTTTTTTTTTCAATTTTTTGATTTATTGGGATGAGTGGATTGGATAAAATTGAATTGGAAGAGAAGATGATTAGATAGGATGAGATTGAAAATAATGGAAGGGGAATAAATGGATTGGATTAGAAGATAAATAAATTTGATAGACAAGATGGTTTGAATAAGATGAAAGGATGATTAAGGGATTCAGTAGGATGGGATATGAAAAAGGATAAGTGGATTGGGACCAATGACAAGAGAGAAATAAGGAATGATAGAGGATGGAAGGATGGAGAGATGTTTGGTTCCAAGATGAACAGATGGAAGGGAGGGATTTGATAGGAGATACATGGAATGAATAGATAGGTAAGGGTAGTATATATATGGGAGACTATAGGATGAAGGATATAAGGATGGAGATCTAAGAATCATATGGAAAATGAGTTAAATGCCCCACAATAGAAGGAGGTGAATGAAGGATGGAAGGATGGAGGATAACAATGTATAGGATGGAAGAATGGTGATAGGAGATGAGGATGATGGGGAGCAAGTGCATGAGGCTTGAAGGACCATCTTTGATGGAGTTAAATTCCCCAGACCATACATAGAAAGATAAGGAATGGAAAGATGGAGGATAAGGATGTACGAAATAAAAATATGGTGTGTAAGGGATGCATGAAAGAGATGAAGGCTTGTTCACTATCCAAAGCATGCAGGGATATTTTATTTGTATTTTAGTACCTCTAGTTTTTAATGAAGGGAAAAGGTATATGAAAGTGGAAAGTGAATGGATAAGGGATATGAGATGGAGGGTATGAAGAAGATAGGGGATAATGATATGGAGGATATAGATGGAAGTAGGGAATAGATAATTGATGGAGGAAATGTATAGGATAATCAAGATCAAGGACATGGGAAGACATGTGGACTCAAAGAGTATTATGAATGATGGATTAAGGGAATGGAAATGATGAAGAATAAAAGATGGAGGATAGGGATGTCAAGATCATGATAAACTAAAATTGATTGAATATCTTGAAGGAAATTTTGAAAATGGAAAGGATAATTAAAATACAGTAATTAATGATCACCGAGCTACTAAAGTATATGTAAGACAATTAATCAGTTAATATATTGTCATTGATGTCAACTAGTTTTGACTATACTTACCATGATAGTTACAAAAATCTTAAGAAGGAAAAGGGTAAAGGAATGAGATATCTACACGACGATGAGATGGATAAGAAAGATATGGATAAGGTATACATTGGGTAACTTATTGATGAGTTTATGGCATTATGTTAATGACTTAATTGTATTACATGATTCTATTATGTATTGAAGATCAGGAATGAAAAAGTTTATGTGGTCGATAAATGAAGATTTTAGTATACATCGAGCAAGTGTAGTGTATATTGAGTATTGTATTAACCGATTGTTATTATCAATGCATTCTAGTATTGACCTAGTGAAAGAAATAAATGGAGTTTATAACAACCGACTAAAAATGATGAGCTGGACACTTGTTTATGATTCTAAGGTAGAAGATAATGTTTTTTATAATGATCAAATAGCTGAAAAAATTCAAAGATGATCGGATGAAGGAGAATGAAACATATTATTAACACAAATGCCAAGGATGGTTAAATCAGAAAAATGAATGGTGAAGATTAAGAGGGAAAATCTATGGATGAAATGAAAATGGTTTATGATATCTATATTTATCGACATGAGATTCATTATTGAGTCTAGGATTCTTGATGCTAGAGAAGAATTCATGTGAAAATATTGTTTTCATGCACCACTATTCAAACTAGTTGAAGACAAAACCAAGCAAAACTATACACAACACTGAGCGTCAGAGAAAGCAATTACTAACCAAAATAGAGCTGGAGGAAACACTAATATTGAATTGTTTATTTATCAGAGGTATTTTTGAGCCTAGCATATATCTAAAAATATATAAATCAAGTTGTATTTGAATTAGATCATTACTGTATCATTTTAACCATTGCTATAGATAAATATCTTAACTGAGTGGGACTTAACAATCTTTATATTTCAATATGACATTCAATGAATGTTGATTATTTTATTGTTGACCACATAGTGAATGTTTGGTCAAAGGAGAATTATTAGTGATAAATACTCTAACCATGTCACACCTCACAGTGTGTTTTAACAAAGTTGGCTCCTAACCAAGCTCTCTTCAAAAGAGTGAATTATTTTGGGTTATCAGTCCTAGGTGGTTTTTCCCCTAATAGGGTTTCCATGTTAAAAATCTATGTGTTACATGTGTATGGATGTGCTGAATTTTTATTTTACTTTACACATTTCTATGACTGGATTGATTGGTAAAGACAATATTTTATTTACTGGTAATTGGTAGATGAAGACAAAAGGCACAATTGATATTTTATCGAGTTGATTATTTGATTTGAAATTTTTAATATATACATCTGGGAGTATTTGGGACTATAGGTTAACTAGAATTAATTGATTCACCCTCTCACTCTGTTATCTAACAATTGGTATCAGAGCATAGAGTGCTTAGAAAGAAAATTTTGAAGGACTTATGCTAAAGATCACAAGATGTATAAGATAGAGGTGCCAAAGTTGAACAAAGACAAATTTTGACATGGAAAAGAAGAATGAGATTCCATCTATTAGGAATTGGAGAATTTTCAATATACTACTTTGATAATGAATTCATCTTGCCTATTGCACCGTTGACTATTGATCAGATGATAGATCTACACAATGTTTCAATGATAGAGATTGTTGCTTCATCATCAAATGCAAAAATTGAAGATGTCATGACATGTACTTCTGCTAAAAAAATGTGGGACAAACTTGCACTAGCTCACGGAGGAGATGTGAATGTACTAAGGGCTAAAGCTGAGATTCCTAGAGGAAATTTTGATGAAATAAAAATGAAAGAATGAGAAAACATTGTTAATATGATTTAGAACAATAGAGAGGGGGGGTGAATCAATTGTTCTCAGGTTCAGATGTATCAATTAAACTTTTAAAAACTTTAACAACACAAATCCAATAACCAACATTACTCGGTCATTACAGAATGTATGCCAAAAACATATAACAGTGCAGTCCACTATCCAATAGTATTTAACTTGCAAAACATAAAAATGTTCACACCAAACCATTCACACAAGTATTGACACCAAGATTTAGAGAGGAAACCCAATTTAGGAAAAACCACTTTGTAACATGTTACAAATATTTTCACTCTTCTGAAGTGAGCTCTGTGAAAAGCCAACCCTCTCAAAGGCTTACATACACACTACTAGGTGTGACTCTATTAAAGGATTTAAACCACCATGTTAGGAGTGTGCCTTGTTAGAGGACTTAAGTACATCCCATTAGACTGCAACCTTGATTAAAGGATTTAAACAATGACTATTAGGTCAACCTTGATTAAAGGATTTGGATTGATACAATGGTTAGAATGTAGTAGTAGTATTTGATTTGAAAACATACAACTCACTTTGCAAATAACATATCCAGTTTACATATATGTTGGCTTACTAACTGAGTTCTATTTCCATCTCCATCATTGATCTACTCGAAAATTCCTTCAAGAAATCACAACTCTGATCAACTCCTTCACCTTCAGCCTTTCTTCCTTTTCAGTCAATAACATCAACAAATCCAACATATTTGTTTAACCTCACACTTAGGTTTCTCTTAATACCTGTTCAATAGGTAGATCCATCTTTTGCCACTTAATCTCCTTTGTGGATCTTAGGGTTAGGTCAGATTCATCGAATCCTTCCATCATTTATGTTCTTCATCCATCCTTCTAGAAACATCTTCAATCTCTTTATTGAAATCAAAATAAAATGATTTACTGTGCATTAAATTCTCCATATAGTCAATTAATAAAGTCAACATGATTTACATAGTCCAAGAATTCAACTATGTCGACTAGGAATCTAAATTCTTCCTGAAATGTAAATTACTGATGCTTGGTCAATACTGTATTCATCTCCTCGGTCATCACTATGTAGCTTAGTCATCTCTTCAAAATATTTCCCTCAGGTACTGCTATCTCCCTCAACAATAAACTTATGTTTGATCAACATTGAATTTACTCAACATATACTAGCTTGGTCGACACTAACATCACTTGGCTTAAACTAGATTTCTTTACTTTTGCACGGTTAAGCCTACTTGTTCAGTCTTCCTTCTTAGATAAACAATACATTATCTTATCATTGTGCCACATAATCAAGTACTCATTAAAGTATCAAAATAACTCAACCTTTATCTAGGTTCTATTGTTATCACCCTTTCCCTCATCCTTCTCATTAATCAATAGATATAGTACTTTCTTAGATAGCAACATTATTACTAGTTAAGGTTTGACATCAATGACAATAAAAAAATTGCTTCAATTGTAGTTTCCAACAATCTCCCTCTTTGGCATTGATGGCAAGACCATATTTATAACACATGATTCACCAACCAATCAAAAACTTTCAAAAATATTTGTAATATCCTTAGCTTCATTCTAATTCTGAATTACTTAGCCTAGCTTTCTTGACCATCCACACAATTACTCCCTCTAAATCTTTTATGTGTCTCTTTTCCTCTGATTCTCTGAATGATTTCCTCTTTATGTATTTTTCTGATTCTCTGAATGATTTCCTCTTTATGTGTTTTCATCTGAATCTCTCCCTCTTTGACAATAATGCCAAAGTAGTATCTAGAACTTGCATCTTTTAGATGTAGATGTCATCTTTTCAGTTTAGTAACAATATTTCTCCCTCTGTCATCTTGTTTATGACTGATTATAGCTTTGTTGTACATTTCACAACTCTAAGCCGCTCCTAAAGTGTGACCTTTTCTATATCAATTTTTCAAATACCCTATGCAACACATTTGATGTAGTGCTCCTAGCTTGACTAGGTAGCCTAAGTTAGGGGAAGAACCCCTAATTTACCTCTAAGATATTCATGAGCATCCTTAGGTAAAAATTTTGTGAATATGTCTGCTATTTGTTCCTTTGTATTCACATATTCCATTCTCACCTCTTTATCTTGTACTGATTCCCTCAAGTAATGATACTTGATAGAAATATGTTTGGTCTTTGTGTGCATCACTGGGCTCTTTGATATGTTGATAACACTTGTGTTGTCATAGTATATGACAACTGGTTTAGTGATCTCCTCTTTCATGTCTTTCAATAATTGCTTAATCCATACTAGGTTTGAACAATTTACTGCAGCTACTACATACTTAACTTTAGCTGTAGATTGGGAAATGCAATTTTGTTTCTTTGCTTGTCTAGGAGACTAATCTCTATCCAAGAAAGAAAGCTCCTCCAATAGTACTTTTTCTGTCATCCACATTTCCTTCCCAATCTGCATCAGTGTAGACTTTTAGTTCAAATTTCTCATGCTTCTTGTAGTATAGTCCATAGTATTATGTCACTTTCAAATATCTCATTATCCTCTTCACAGGCATCATATGAATTTCCTTACGATTGGAAGAGAATCTTGCCACAATCCCAACTACTAGAGCAATATCTAGTCCATTGTGAACAACATATTGCAGCTTTCCAATCATGGATCTATACAGAGTTTGGTTTACTTTAGTAGTATCATCATTTTTAAATAGTTTCTGTCTAGTAGCCATGGGAGTACTTACTGGCCTTGAATCCTCCATACCAAAGCTTTTTAGTATCTCTTTGACATATTTAGACTGTGTGATAAAAATTCCTTTCTCCATCTGATAGGCTTGAAAACCAACAAAGAATTTTGTCTCACCAAACATAGACATTTCAAACTCTAGATTTGCATCTCATTTGAAAATCTCTTACATGGGGCATCTTGTCCTCCAAATATGATATCATCTACAAAATATTAGCTAACAAAATCAATTTACCTTCTTCATCTTTCATGTACAGATTATTATTGTCATTTGTCCTTTAAAATCCAATCTGTATCAAGTAATTGTGCAGCCTCTCATACCATGGTCTGGGGGCTTTCTTTAATCCATACAATGCCATATTCAACTTGCAAACCATATGTCTCTTGTTTGGATCAACAAATCCTTCAGGTTTCTCAATGTACACTTCTTCCTCTAATATACCATTCAAAAATGTAGACTTGGCATCCATTTGGTATACCTTGAAATGTTTGTAAGTAGCATATGCAAGTAGATTTCTCACTCCTAATCTTTCTATAGGGGAAAATGTCTCCCCATAGTCTATTCCTTCCTCTTCTACATAACCCTTGCATACCAGCCTTTCTTTGTTCCTTGTGATTTTTCCATGTTCATTAAGCTTGTTTCTGAATACCCATTTTGTTCCAATGATATTTTTGTTTTCTGGTCTTGGCACTAGAGTCCAGGTATCATTCTTTTATATTTTATCTATCTCCTCATTCATAGCTTGAATCAAGTCTTCATTTTTTATGCCTCCTTTGTTTTTTTAGGCTCAAACTCACACAATAAACATGTAGGTTCTCTTAACTTGCTTCTGGTCAGAACTCTAGTTTCTTTATCTCCAATGATTTTCTCAAGATTGTGATGTCTTCTTACATACTATGCCAAAGTAGGTTCAACTTTATTTTCTCCTTGCTCTTCAGGTTCATCAATAAGATTATCATATTCAGTCTCTAATTGCTCAACAACCTCTTCCTGATGCCCGACAATATCCTCGTGTCACTCGAAAACATCCTCCTAATGCTCAGCAACATCCTCCTGATACTCGACATTATCTCCCTGATGCTCGACATTGCCTACCCAAGACTTTGCATCAGGTGCAAGTTTGTTACTTTCCTCTCCTTCTATATAGACAAAAGATCTATAATCTTCATTTTCTCTTTTGCTTTCCTGTTCATTTTTCTTTGCATATTCATCAACCTTCACATTTACACTTTCCATAATTTTGTTAGTGTTAGTGTTCAAACACTTGTAGGCTTTACTCCTTGTGGAATAACCTAGGAATATTCCCTCACCACTTTTTGCATCAAACTTTCCATTCATATTGTCTTTTACTATATAGCATTTTCTCCCAAAAATTCTAAATTATTTTACATTAGGTGCATAACCGTGCCATAATTCATAAGGTGTAACATTTGTACCTTTCTTGATTTTTACTTAGTTTAAGGTATAAATAGTTGTACTTATAGCTTCTTTCTAGTACTTTTGTGCAAAATTCTTCTCACTCATTAGTGTCCTCACACAATCCATGATAGATATGTTCCTTCTCTTAGCTATACCATTTTGTGGAGGTGTTCTAGGTACAGATATTTGTCTCTCAATTCCTCTATCATTGCAAAATAGATTGAACTCATTTGATATAAACTTTCCACCTCGGTCAGATCTCAGCATTTTAGGTTTCTACCTGTCTCCTTTTAAACCTTTTCCAAATACCACTTAAACAACTGAAATGCATCAGAATTTTCTTTTAAAAACATTACAGTCATCATCCTAGTATAATCATCAACAAACATAATAAAGTATTTAGAACCACAATAGATTTGTACACCCATAAGTCTAGAGAGGTCAGTATGAACCAGATCTAAAGCATTTTTAGAAGTAAAAATCTTTCTCTTGAGACTAGAATTTTCCATATTACCCAACTAACATTGTTTTCACATCACATTATCAGGTTTCTTCAATCTCAACAATCCTCTAACTTTCTTCTTTTTACTAATATTTACCATATTGTCAAAGTTAACATGACATAGCCTCTTATGCCATAACCATATATCATCAAATTGTGCAATCAAGCATGTCTCTTCATATGGGTCTTGATTCAGGGCCCTCTGTACCTCATAATCTCATACAGAAACTTCCGGAGGTCATAACTTTTGACTCGGGTCTGGGATTTTGCTAAGATTTTCTAGGTGCCTGCCTCAGGTGGTGGAATTTGTTTTTCCAATGATCTCAGATCGATTGGGGCCCATTTTAGTACTTTTTTTGGAGCTAAAAGTTTCATCTCAGCCTCTGAAATCATCTTTTAGTGTTTTTTCTCTAGTTTTTAGAAAGTTTTATTTTGTAATAAATTTGAGTTTATGTTATCAAATCTTGGATATTAGTTGGAAATTCATTCTAACTTAGTCGAGGGCATGTTTAGGGAAAATCTCAGCTTTTTAGGTGTTGTTTCAAAAATTACCAAAAATGGCAAAAAACACTTGTGGAAAAAAACTACCAAAAATGGTAATTTTTGGATTTCTTTTTTTTTTTTCTAGTTTTTTGGTTGCTTAAGAGTTTGTAGCGAATTGTAGAGGTGGTCAGTGATGAATGAGAAATATTGAAGTACTCAAATCTGTGTAATTTGTCTTGTGATCAATTTTATTGTTAACAGAGTGTGTTGTGCTACATCATTTGGTATCAGAGCAAGAAGATGGCTGGGAGAGGAAGAGGAAGTGGAAGAGGAGGCATAACACTAATGCAAAGATTGATTTTGGATATGCAGAGATAGATTGAATGACTCATTGAATGAATGTATAATCAAGGGATATAAGGAGGGAATGAATCTGATGAAGAGGGAAACCAAAGATGTGTTGACCAAAATGAAGAATATATAGGAGAAAGGCTGGAAGAAATGAACTATGAAGATAGAGTTCTCAAGGCTTTGGAAGGAAGGAGTGAATCAATCAAGGTTGATGTTTCAGACTATGTTGGTAGTCTTAAGCCAGAAGAATTAATAGACTGGCTAAATGAGATGGGAAATTTTTTTGAATGGAAGCCTATGACAGAAGAAAAGAAGATGAAGTTCGCATGCACAAAACTCAAAGGACATGCAATGATATGGTGGGATCATCTCCAAAAGGAATGAACCAAAAAAGAAAAGGAAAAGATTAAGACATGGAGCAAGATGGAGAAAAAGCTCAAAGAAAAATTCTTACGCATGGATTATTCACAAACCCTCTTTTGTAGGTTCCAAAATTTGAAACAGAACTTGTCTTCAGTGCAAGACTATACAAATGAATGCTACAAGCTATCCATGTGCATAGAGCATCAAGAAAATAATGAGCAGATGGCTGCTAGATATATGAATGGCCTAAAATTCTCCATCCAAGATGAGTTGAGCATGCATTGTGTCAACAGTACGGAAGAAGCCTACCAATTAGCCCTAAAGGCTGAAGAAAAGTAGAATAGGCAATATATCTAGAGGAATAGAGGTGGTTGAAGGGGTACCTCAACTCCATTTTGAGGAGGTTCTAATAATGGTCGGGGAGATCCTTTTCAAGGATTCAAAAAAAATATAGACACCAGGCAAGATCCTCCAAATCAAGAAAGAGGAAGGGGATTCCAAAGAGGACTAGGTTACAGAAGTGGAAGAGGCTGGGAAAATTAGAGAAGGCCTTTCACTTGTTTTAGGTGTGGAGAAGAAGGAAACAAAGCCTTTGAATGTTCCAATTATAACACACTAGAAAGAAATCAAGGAGGACAACCTAGAGTGAACCTGGTTCAGCCAGAATTCATAGAAGTAGGAATAGAGCAAGAAGTCTACCAGACATGGGAGAAAATCTCATGATGAGGAGATCAATGATCATTCTAGAGAAGGAAGAAGTCCCTGCAAAGAACTCTGATGAGTCATGGCTTCAAACCAACATCTTTCGAACGAGATGCACCTCAAGCAGAAAGGTATGCCAAGTTATTGTTTATGGGGGTAGTTGTGAGAATATGGTAGCTAAGGAAATGGTAGAGAAATTAAATCTACAATGTGAGAAACATCCTCGTCCTCACCATATTGCATGGTTTAAGAAAGGAAATGAGGTTACTATTGATAAAAGATGTTTGGTTAGGTTTACTATAGGAAAAATGTATAAGGATGAGATATGGTGTGATGTTATTCCTATGGATGCTTGTCATATTTTGTTGGGAAGGCCATGGCAGTATGATAGGAAGATCATGCATGATGGAGAGAAAAACACATATACCTTCTAGAAGGATGCCTCTAAAGTGACTCTCTTGCCACTTAAGGATGAAAGGAAGAATGAGACCATGTTTTTTGCAAAGGATGTTGTCAAAGAAATGAAGGTGACAAGTTGTTGCTATGCATTGGCAGCAAAAAGGGGAGAAGAACTTGAAGACATAATGCCACATGACACAATATTTAGATACTAGAAGAATTTGCTGATGTTATTCCAAATGAGCTACCTGACGGTCTCCCACCAAAAAGGGATATACAACACCATATTGATCTAATTCCTAGAGAAACTCTTCCTAATCAAGCAGCTTATCGACTGAACCCAACACAACATGCAAAGCTCAACAAACAAGTAACAGAATTGGTTGAGAAAGGTCTGGTTAGAGAAAGCATGAGTCCATCTACTGTGTTGGCATTGTTGACCCCAAAGAAGGATGGAACATGGAGGATGTGTATTGATAGTAGAGCAATTAATAAGATTACTATCAAGTATCAATTTCCTATTCCTCGTATAGAGGATATGATGGATGAATTAGTAGGGGCCAAATACTTCAGCAAGATTGATCTACGAAGTGGATACCACCAGATTCTAATTCGTGAAGGAGATGAGTGGAAGACAACTTTTAAGACTAGGGATGGCTTGTATGAATGGATGGTTATGCCATTTGGGCTTCTAATGCCCCAAGTACATTCATGAGATTGATGAATACTATCTTACGACCCTACATTGGTAAATTTGTTGTAGTTTATTTTGATGATATCCTAATTTAT
The DNA here is from genome assembly GCA_027943335.1 of Chamaecyparis obtusa. Classification (NCBI taxonomy): domain Eukaryota; kingdom Viridiplantae; phylum Streptophyta; class Pinopsida; order Cupressales; family Cupressaceae; genus Chamaecyparis; species Chamaecyparis obtusa. The sequence continues at coordinate 53,480 of BSBK01008172.1, read as the reverse complement.
AGAAAAAAAAAGGAGACCACCTAGAATACTTAAGGACCATCTTGAGTGTACTAAGGAAAGAGAAGCTTTGTGCAAATTTAAAGAAGTGTAGATTCATGCAAAATAGTTTGACTTTTTTGGGCTTTGTCATTGGTGAAGATGGTGTTTAGATGGACCCAGAAAAGGTTAAGGCAATACTAGAATGGCCTAGTCTATCCAGCATAACAGGGGTAAGGAGTTTTAATGGATTGGCAACCTTCTATAGAAAGTTCATTCAAAATTTTAACAGTATTATAGCACCCATGATAGACTGTATGAAAGGAAGGGAATTCACATAGACAACAGATGCTGAACAAAGTTTCTGATTCTTGAAGAAAAAGGTAACTAAAGCTCCTATATTGGCACTTCCAAATTTTGATAAAGTATTTGAAGTAGAGTGTGATGCTTCCCATGTTGGGATAGGTGCTATTCTTAGCCAGACAGGTAAACCAATAGCCTTTTTCAGTGAAAAGTTAAATCATGCAAGGAAGAACTATTCTACCTATGATTTAGAATTTTATGCTATTGTTCAAGCCTTAAGGCATTGGAGGCATTATCTGGTCCCACAAGAATTTGTATTGTTTACAGATCACTTGGCCCTAAAGTATGTGAACACATAAAAGAAATTGAATAGTAGGCATGCTAAATGGGTGTCTTTCTTGCAAGGGTATAAATTTGTTTTGAAGCATAAGTCTGGAAAGCAGAACTAGGTTGCTGATGCCCTAAGGTGGCATGTTACACTCATAACTACAATGGAATCAGAGGTCATTGGTTTTGATGCTATTAAAGTTTTGTATGAGGCTGATGATGATTTTTGGGAAATTATAGAGAAGATTAAAGAACCAAGAATTAATCTTTTGGATCACATGAGAGGAGAATACTTTATGCAGGATGGTTACCTCTTTAAAGGGAAACAACTTTGTATACTAGCTGGTTCCATAAGGGAAAATATTATCCAGGAATTTCATAGTGGTGGTTTGGCTGGTCACTTTGGGAAGGACAAGACAATAGCCTTGGTTGAAGACAAGTACTACTGGCCCAAATTGAAAAGGGACATTACCAAGTACGTGGCAAGGTGCAGAATCTATCGAGCCATGGATAGATGTGAGTATGGATTTTGTATTGGGGCTTCCCCACACCTAGCAAGGTATAGATTCTATCTTTGTAGTTGTTAATAGATTCTCTAAGATGGCTCATTTTATTGCTTGTAAAAAAACTAATGATGCCACAAGGATAGCCAACTTATTTTTCTTAGAAGTTGTTAGACTCCATGGCATTCCGAAGACTATCACTTCTGATAGGGATACTAAGTTTTTGAGTCATTTCTGGAGGACCTTATGGAAGAAGATTGGAACACAGTTGTAGTTCAGTAGTGCCTATCATCCCCAAACTGATGGGAAAACTAAGGTAGTCAATCAGAGTTTGGGAAACCTATTATGGTGTATTTTTGGTGAAAAGCCCAAGCAGTGGGACTTAGCATTGCCTCAAGCCAAGTTTGCTTACAACAGTTTTGTTAACAGATCAACTGGCAAATCTCCTTTTCAAATCATATATGGTAAGAATCCTCAGGGTGTTTTGGACCTTGTACAACTCCTTGTGCAAGATAGAATTAGCGATGATGGGGAAGTATTTGCTGAACACCTTCAACAACTTCAACATGATGTGAGGAGTAAATTACAGGATAACAATGAGCGATATAAGGCTGCTATAGATGCCACTAGAAGGAGACAAGTATTTAATGCAGGTGATTTGGTGATGGTATACTTGAGGCATGAGTGATTTCCCACTGGCACATATCATAAGCTAAAATACAAAAAGAAAGGTACTTGCCAAATTTTGAAGAAGATCAATGATAATGCTTATGAGGTTTGTGTACCAGATGATCTGGATATTTCTCCTATCTTTAATGTTTTTGATTTATGTGCATTTCATTGAGAACTACCTCAACTAGCCAATACAGATGAGGTGGATTGGCATCACCACCTTCCAAGCAAAAAGAAGGAAATGATTGCCCACATTTTGGACAAGCAGTCTACAGTCACCTGGAATGGTCATTATAATAGGTACCTGATTCAGTGGGAGGGATTACCAACAACAGATAGCACCTGGATCTCAGAATGAGAAGTGATGAAGTTGGACCTTACAAAGTTACAACAGTTCATAGAAAACCACTTGCAGGAGCCGCATTCCTTTAAAGAAGGGGAGAATGATGCAGGGCCCTCTGTAGGTCATAATCTCATACAAAAACTTTCGGAGGTCATAACTTTTGACTCAGGTCTGGGTTTTTGCTAAGATTTTTCGGGTGCGTGCCTCAAGTGGTAGAATTTGTTTTTCCAATGATCTCAGATCAATTGGGGCCCATTTTAGCACTTTTTTGACAGCTGAAAGTTTCATCTCAGGCTGTGAAATTAGCTTTTAGTGTTTTTTCTCTAGTTTTTAGAAAGTTCTATTTTGTAATAAATTCAAGTCTATGTTATCAAATCTTGGATATTAGTTGGCAATTCATTCTATCTTAGTCAAGGGCATGTTTAGGGAAAATTTCAGCTTTTTAAGTGTTGTTTCAAAAATTACCAAAAATGGCAAAAAACACCTATGGAAAAAAACTATCAAAAAGGGTAATTTTTGGATTTCTTGTTTTTTCTAGTTTTTTGGTTACTTAAGAGTTTGCAGCGAATTGTAGAGGCAGTTAGTGATGAATGAAAAATATTGAAGTACTAAAATCTATGTAATTTGTCTTGTGATCGATTTTATTGTTAACAGAGTGTGTTGTGCTACATCAGGTCTAGATAGAGCAAATTACCTCTTGTCAGTTCTCCACTTCCAATAAGTTCACCAATGGCATCAAATATTTTAGCCTTCCTATGAAGAAAATCCACTTGGTAACCAGTGCTATTAACCTGTGCAACACTTAGAAAATTATAGTTTAGACCCTCAACCCAATAAGCATTTTCACAAGTGATCTTATTACTTAGATTAATTAATCCTTTACCCTTTACAGGACATGGTGCATCATTACCAAACTTAGCACTTATACCTTTGTAATGATCTAGAGTTTCAAATTTACTTTTTTCACTAGTCATGTGGTGTGAGAAACCACTATCAATAATCCATTTATCACCTTTGCTCACATAAGAAACAAGTGCAGTTTTCTCATCTTCATCAGACTCATCTTTCATAGCAACATAAACTACAATTTCAAAATCATCATTATTAGTGTCAGTTTCTTCTTCAACAATATAACAGGATTTCTTACCTTTATCCTTGTAGTCCTTCTACCTTCAGTAACCTCTATTTTCTCTCTTATCCTTGTACTTTCTTTCTCTTTCCTTGTCCTTGTCATCCCTATCAGGACATCTTCTAGCTATATGGCCAACTTTGTTACATGAAATTTCATATGATAGGAAATTTACCTTTATATTTTCCTTTTCCTCTTTTCAATCTTCTGGCCATAAGAGCTTCAAGATCCTCTAGTTCCTTACCAGAAGTTTCACTATCACTTTCAATATCACTTATACACTTTTCTTTTTCCCCCTTAGATTTATGCAAAACCATTTGTGACTTGAATGTAGATTCAACGTTAGCAACAGTGTAGTTATCATAGTTAGAAAGCTCAAAAGCAGTAAGCTTACTAACAAGACTTTCCAAAGTTAGAACATTACTAGGGTTACATCTAGATTCTTGAATTACTAAAATTCTAATGGGATATATAGTCATTTTCAACATAATATTTCATTTAGTCACCAATACCAGCTAGATGCAGTTTCATTAGACTTTGCCATGCAAGGAAGTTATTCTTATTCAACTTTGATACCTCTTTTTTATACATCTTGATCATTTTCTTCAAGTACCTTCAAACTTGTTCTATGTAAGCACCAACAACTCTGATACTAATTGGTAATATGATTTAGAACAACAAAGAGAGGGGTGAATTACTTGTTCTCAGGTCCTAATGTATCAATTAAACTTTTAAAGACTTTAACAAGTCAAATCTAATAACCAACACTACTTGATCATTACAGAATGTATGCCAGAAACATATAACACTGTAGTCCACTATCCAATAGTATTTAACTTGCAAAACATAGAAATGCTCACACCAAAATATTCACACAAGTATTGACACTAGGATTTATAGTAGAAACCCAATTTGGGAAAAACCACTTTGTAACATGTTACTAATATTTTCACTCTTCTAAAGTGAGCTCTGTGAAAAGCCAACCCTATCAAAGGTTTACATACACACTTCTAGGTGTGACCTTGTTAAAGGATTTCAACCACCCTATTAGGAATGCACCTTGTTACAAGACTTAAGTACATTCCATTAGAATGAAACCTTAATTAAAGGATTTAAACAATGACTGTTAGGTCAACCTTGATTAAAGGATTTGGACTGATACAATGGTTAAAAAGTAGTAGTAGTATTTGATCTGAAAACATACAACTCACTTTGAAAATAATAGATCCAATTCTTACATATATGCTAGCTTACTGACTGAGTTCCATTTCCATCTCCAACAATGATCTTCTTAGAAATTCCTTTAAGAAATCACAACTCTGATCAACTCCTTCACCTTTAGGCTTTCTTCTTTTTCAGTCAATAACATCAACAACTCCAACATCTTTGTTTAACCATGCACTTAGGTTTCTCTTAATACCTCTTTGATAGGTAGATCCATCTTTTGCCACTTAATCTCCTCTATAGATCTTAGGGTTAGGTCAGATTCATCAAATCCTTCCATCATTTATGTTCTTCATCCATCCTTGTATAAACATCTTCAATCTCTTTATTGAAATCATAATAAAATGGTTTATTGTACATTAAATGCTCCATACAGTCAATTAATAAAGTTAACATGATATACATAATCCAAGAACTCAACTATGTCGGCTAGTAATTTTAATTCTTTGTCAAATGTAAATTACTGACGCTTGGTCAATACTATTTTCATCTCCTCGGTCATCATTGCATAGCTCAGACATATTTTCAAATTATTTCCCTTGGCTAATGTTGTCTCCCTCGATAATAAACTAATGTTCGGTCAACACTAAATTTACTCAGCATATACTGGCTTGGTCGACACTAACATCACTCAACTTAAACTAGATTTCTTCACTTTTTCTCAGTTAAACCTACTTGTTCTGTCTTCCTTCTCACTTAAATAAATAATACATTATCTTATCATTATGCCACATAATCATGTACTCATTGAAGTATCAAAATAACTCAACCTTTCTTTAGGTTCTATTATTATCACCCTTTCCCTCATCCTTCTCATCAATCAATAGATATAGTACTTTCTTAGATAGCTACAGTCTTACCAGTTAAGGTTTGACATCAATGATAATACAACAATTGCTTTAATTGCATTTTCAAACAAACATATCACAATACAACAAACAAATTAAAGAGAATGTTAATTTTATCTGAGGAGAAGGAGGTATAACTAAAGAAGACACTATTGTAAGTAAAATTATTAGAACCTTTTTTCCTATTTATGCTATAAGAATCTCTACAATTTATGATATGAGATCAGCTCTGGGTAATCATCTCACACTTGATAGTCTAATCAGTAGACTGACTTCTTTTGAGTTGAGTAACTTTGATAATAGTATTGTTCCTACTATTGAGTCTGCATTTATGTCATCTCTAAAAATTGGTAAATCAAGTAGTAAACATATCATAAGAAATGAGAGTGATATTGATAGTGGTGAGGATGAACTTGATGTGCTCGAAGCATTAATGAATATAAGACTGCAAAAAGGTAAATAGTTTAGGTGAACTTTTAAATTGATTTTTTTTGCTTAGCTTAGGGAAATTTCCTTATAATTTTTTAATGTGTCATTTAATTGATATTTCAATGAGATGGTAATATTATAGTACTATGTTATATATATATATATATATATATATATATGAATAATTAATTTGTTATAGTATATTAATTAATTAATGTTATATTAATTAGTTAATATATTATGATTATTAATTAACAAATATATATATATATATATATATATATATATATATATATATATATATATATATATATATATATATATATATATATATATATATATATATATATATATATATATATATATATATATATATATTATTTAATTAAAATTGCTAATTAAATTTATTATTAAATGATATTTTATAATTTATCAATTGGTTAATAACCACATTAATTAATTGGTATATTATAACTATTACTTATTTAATATATGTCTCATCTAATTATTATTGTCATTCAATTGAATGTTTATTTTAGGAGATTATAACTTAAACTTTTCAAAATCATTAATCTATATTTATAAAACGTTATTTAAGGAATGTTCTAGGCAATGTTCTTTACACTCTAAATAATTTAGATGGATATTAAATCAACAATTTGTTTGTTAGATTCAATCATCGAAACCTCATAATGTTTAAATACCTCTTGGTACCATTAAGAAAATAAATTATGCAAATAAGACCTTCCTAGATTGTAATCTAGTTGTAACTAGTAGGGTGACCCAATTGTGATTAGTTTATTTTAGGTTAATTCCTTGAAATAGGGTCACTCTAATAATTTAATAATGATTGGCTAACCTATTAGGAATCCTTGGATAGACCTTGTTGGCATCACCTAATGCTAATCGAGAATAGATCATTCTATCCCTATTGAATTGGATTGTAACGTCACCACCTTCAATGAATATTTATCATCTAGTAACCTTTTGGAAATCAACGTTGGTAAAGGACTTATTCTTTAGAGCCTTTTCGAACTATTGTTAGAGTCACCTATCAACTTGCAACATAAACTTGGACTTAATTTACCCTTAAAAAAAAAAAAAAAGTTGGTGTGGTTTTAGAGTAAAATTTTATGGGCATGACAGATATTGATAGTGGTGAGGATGAACTTGATGTGCTCGAAGCATTAATGAATATAAGACTGCAAAAAGGTAATGGAAGATATAAAGGAAAGTTACCTTTGGTATGCTATAATTGTAAAGAGATTGGCCACATTGTAGCTAGATGTCCTAACAAGAAAGAAGATGAGAAAGACAATGAAAGATCTGGTGAAAGGAAATTTGATAGGAGAGATAACCGAAAACATAGAGGTGACTGACATTATGATATAAGAAGTAACTGAGATTACAAATGAAAAGGAAAGAAGGCATGTTACCTTGTTAAATATGATGATGACAAAACTAACACTGACATTGGTGAAGACATTGAGGTGGTATTCATAACTTTAAAAGAAGATTTAGAAGAAGAATAAATGTATGTTGAAACAACATTTATTTCTAAAGTTAACAATAATGATACTTGGATTATTTATCGTGGTTGTACACATCATCTAACTAATGATGAAGACAAATTTGAATACCTTGAACATTATAATGGTGGATCTATTAAAATGGGAAATGATACACCTTGTCTAGTAAAAGGCAAAGGGTCTATATTATTGAACAATAATATTAGATGTGAGAATGCATATTACGTGAACGGACTTAATTATAATCTTTTGAGTATATCACATCTGAATAACACAGGTCACCGAGTTGCATTTGAGAATAAAAAGCTGAAAATCTATGATGAAACTGGAAAGTTGGTCGGTACTACTGAACAATCTAAAGGAAATCAATTTTATCTTGATAATGTTGAAACTTCTTTATTCACTATAACTAAAGATGTGCGGTTATGACACAAAATTTTATGTCAAGTGAATTTTGACAACATGGTTAAGATTAGTAAGAAAAGGAAAGTTAGAGGTTTAATGAGTTTATCTAAACCCGACCATGTCATGTGCAAACAATGTCAAATGGGAAAAATTTCAAAATCTAATTTTAAGAGAAAAAACTATTCATCTAATGCTATTTTAGAGTTGGTTCATATCAAATTGTGTGCTCCTATGAGAACTCAGAGTTATTATAGAGACAAATACTTTATCTTGTTTTTTGATGACTATTCTAGGATGATGACTATCATGTTCTTGAAAGAGAAATCTAAAGATTTTAATATGTTTAAATGGTTTAAAGCTAAAGTGGAAAAAGAAATTGGTAAATAATTGAAATTATTGAGACCAGATAGAGGTGGTGAGTTTATTTCTAATGAGTTCACTAACTTTTGTAATGAGCATGGAATTAAGAGATAGGTTTATGCATCGAGGACACCACAACAAAATGAAATTGTTGAAACGAGGAATGGATCTATTTTTTATTGTGCTAGAACACTAATGATTGAAAAGGATGTTCCATAGATGTACTAGAGAGAAGTTATTAGTATTTTTGTATACACATTGAACCGAGTTCAACTGACTAAAGATTCAAACAACACACCCTATGAATTATGGTACACTGAATGTAAGTTATTTCATAATATTTGGAAGTAGATGTTACATTCTGAAAGATGATAGAAATGGGAAATTTGATTCAAAAGGCATGATGAAGAAATATTCTTAGGATATTCAACTAAGAGGAAAGCTTACAAATGTTTGAATAAGGTTACTAACAAGATGATTGAAAGTGCAAATGTGAGAGTTGATGAATTTGCTGAGAACAATGATGAAGAAAGAAAAAAGGAACCAAAAGATTATGGTATATTTACATACATTAAGAGACTTGACACTTTACCTGAGAAATAGGCTAATTCTACTAACCATCAAGCTATATAGAATGAGAGTCAGGAAATAGTTATCAATGAAGACAATGATCCTACACTGAGTGAAGAACACAATGAAGAATAGAGAATTGAACCCGTAGTTGCAAAATATGTGAGGAGACATCTTCCACAGAATAGGATTATTGAGACAAGAAAGTTGGCATGATGACACAAAGTAAGTTGAAAAATAATGCATGCTTAGTTTTTGAATTTGAACCTAAAACTGTTAGAGATGCACTTGAAAGTGATGAATGGATTAAAGCCATGAATGAAGAAATTGAGCAGATATAGAAAAACAAAACATGGACATTGGTAATGAGACCGAATGATAAGAATGTAAATGGAACCAAATGGATATTCAAAAATAAGTTGAATAAAAATGGAGAAGTCACTAGGAACAAAGAAAGACTTGTATTTAAAGGTTATGCACAAGAAGAAGGTATTGACTATGGTGAGACTTTTGCACCAATTGCTAGACTTGAAGGAGTTAGAATATTGCTTTCTTATCCTTCTTACAAACGATTTAAAGTTTATCAGATGGATCATAAATCTAAATTTCTAAATGGGATACTTGAGGAAGAGGTATACATTGAACAACTTGAAGGTTTTGTTGATCCAAATCAGAAAAAAACATAGTATGTAAATTTCAAAAAATTACTATATGGATTGAAATGAGCACCGAGAGCATGGTATGAAAGACTGCAATTCTATCTTATTAGTATTAGATTTTTTATAACAAGTGACAACAACAACAACTTATATTTGAAAGGTGAAACTAATGATAAGATTCTTATTGCTGAAATTTTTGTTGATGATATCATATTTGGAGGACATGATAATCTATGCAAATCATTTGTTGATGAAATGAGAAAAGAATTTGAAATGTCAATGTTTCGAGAGATTAAATTCTTTCTTGGCTTGAAAATTTTACAACAAAGTGAAGGCATATACATTACTCAATCAAAGTACAGAAAAGAAGTATTGAAGACCTTTGGTATGGAAGAATCAAAACCGGTCGGTACACCTATGTTTACTGGATACAAATTGACAAAGGATGATCAGTCAACTGAGGTAAATCAGACACTATACAGATCAATGATTGCTAAATTGATATATGTTGTGCGTAGTAGACTAGATATTGCACATGTAGTTGGAATTATAGCAAGATTTTATTCTAATCCTAAAGAATCACATATGGATGTTGTAAAAAAAAATTGAGATACTTGAAGAACACTGAAAACTATGGTTTGTAGAATAAGAAAGAGGGCAATTTTGAACTGAAAGTTTACACGGATTCAGATTGGGCTGGAAATATTGATGACCAAAAGAGAACTATCAGTGGAGCATTATTTTTGGGAGAAAAAATAGTTACTTAGATAAGTAAGAAACATGGATGCATTTCTCAGTCCACTGCTGAAGAAGAATACATTGTTGTTGCTACTAATTGTTTGAACATTGCATGGATAAAACAACTTTTGAAAGGTATGAATGAAGAGATCACTGACCCAATGATAATATATTGTGATAAAACTAGTGGTATAAATATTTCTAAGAATCTAGTGATGCATGCAAACACAAAGCATATATCTATAAAGTATCACTAATTGAGGGAACAAGTACAAGAAAAGTAAGTGAAATTGGAGTTTATGAAATCAAAAGAGAAACTTGCAGATATATTCACTAAAACCTTACCTAAGGATACATTTGAGTACTTGAGGACTAGACTAGGGGTCCATCCCTTGTCTATTGGTCACTAAAGTAATCAAGAGGTTTCATTAACCTATACTTAATCGGAATATCAAATCATGTTGATGCATGATGTTCACACACTAGGTTTCCTAAGGTTGTGAAAGCTGAAAGAAGGACAAACTAAAACTGTACATCAGTACATGAAAGGTACTTTATCTAAATCAAACACCAGAGATAATATTTTGGCTACTGAAGAGTTGTTTGTTCTTTTTGGCATTGTTGTCAAAGGGAGAGAAGAATCAACAAAATATCTATCTAAAGGGACAAAAGATACACATATAGAGAGAAGATCAAATCTACAGGGAGAGACAACATGGAGTATTAATGTTGTGTAGTGATTAAAAATATTAAATATACAAGCTAGGGAGAGCTTACCGAGTTATAACATTTGCTTACAGAGTTGTAGAGCCGATGTTTGGTATTCTATGGCATATTTCATATTCTGTTTCTATGAATGCCAAAGGGAGAGATTGATAAACTACAAATGATTGAATATGTTGAAGGAAAGTTTGACAATGGAATGGATAATTGAAAGACACTGATTGATGATCACTGAGCAACTAAAGTATATGTAAGAAAATTAACCAGTTAATGTATTGTCATTGATGTGAACTAGTTTTGACTACACTTATCATGATCGTTACAAACATTTTAAGAAGGAAAATGGTAAATTAATGAAATATCTACATGAAGATGAGATAGATAAGAAAGATATTAATATGGTATACATTGGGTAACTCATTGCTAAGTCTATGATATTATATTGATCACTTGATTGTATTACATGATTCTATTATGTATTGAAGATTGAGACTGAACAAGTTTATGTGGTCGGTAAATGAAGATTTTAGTATACATTGAGAAAGTGTAGTGTATAGTGAGTATAGTATTAACTGAGCTAGTTATCACCGACGCATTTTGGTATTGACTGAGTGAAAGAAATAAATGGAGTTTAGAATAGCTGACTAAAAATGATGAGCTAGACAATTTTTTTATGATTCCGAGGTAGAAGATAATGTTTGTTATGATGATCAAATGAAGGAGAATGAAATTTTTTATTGACACAACTATTGAGGATGGTTAAAGCAGCAAAATGAACGATGAAGATTAGGAGGCAAAATCTATAGATGAAAATAAAATAGTTTATGATGTCTATATAAGGAGACATGAGATTCATTATTGAGTTTGGGATTCTTGATGTTGTAGGATAATTTGCGTGAAATGATTATTTTCATCCAACACTGATCAAAATGGTTGAAGACAGAACTGAGTAAAGTCCAGACAACACCGAGTGTCAGAGAAAACAATTACCGAGCAAAATAGAGTTGGAGGAAATGCTGATGTTGAATTTATTATTGATTAGAGAAACCTTTGAGCTTAGCATAGTTTGAAAAATTTGCAAATCAAGTTGTATTTGAATTAGATTATTAATATATCAGTTTAACTATTGCTACAAATAAATCTCTTAAATGGGTAGGACTTAACAGTCTTTATATTTCAATATGACATTCTATGAATGTTGATTATTTTCTTGTTGAAACCATAGTGAATGTTTGGTCAAAGGAGAACTATTAGTGATAAATCATCTAACTAGGTCACACCTCACAGTATGTTTTCTAACCTTTAATAGGGTTGGCTCTTAACCGAGCTCACTTCAGAAGAGTGAATTATTTAGGGTTACCGATCGTAGGTGATTTTTCCCCTAAAGGGTTTCTACGTTAAAAATCTATGTGTTACATGTGTATGGATGTGTTTAATTTTTATTTTACATTACAAATTTCTATGACAGGATAGATCGGTAAAACAATATTTAATTTACTAGTAATCGGTAGATGAAGAGAAAGACACATTTGATATTTACCGATTGATTATTTGATTTGAAAGTTTTAATATATACATATGGGTGTATTTGGGACTATAGGATAACTAGACTTAATAGATTCACCCCACCTCTCAGTTATCTAACATATCAAATATGTGAAAATGGATGGATAAGTAGTAAGGGTTATGGAAGGTACATATGGAGAGGGGATGCATAGGATAGTCAAGATCAAAGATGGGAAAGGAAATGATAATGAACTTAGATCAGAAAATGGATGCTTGATAGCGAATGTGGAAGATATTTATGGTATCATAGTATGGATGGAACTTTTGCCCAAGTGTAGAGTGCAAGGGGAGGTGGATAAATGAATGGAAATGATATGATATCTATGTGAAGTAGATGATAAGGAAGATATTATGGATGGATAGCGAGAAGGAATTGACACCAAGTATGAAGAAAAACTAGAGGGAATGATTACACATGTTTCCTATTTGCTAGGTTTTCCTCATGGTACTAGGCCAAGGTTCCTAATTATCAAGTTTTAACCATTGGACATTTTTTTTCCTTTCTTTTTTTATAAAAATGACTTTTTAAAAAAAAATAAAAATTGGAGCTAATGATAATGGGGAAATGGAAAGAGGACTTAAGCATCTATTTCCATGGATGGTATCTATTTTATAATATTCTCATACATGTTAGTACGGTGGTGGAAAGGAGGATGAAAGGGATGAGGGGATGGAGGATAACAATTTATGCAAAAAACTAGATTAGGGAGGTGGAAGGATTGGTGGATAATGGATGGTAGGCTAGAATATTTGTGAATAAGTGGAGGAAGGATATGGGAAGATCATCATTGGAACACACCGTTAAAGGTGGTGGAGTAGTGGAGGAGAGGATTTTGAAGGAGATGGAGGAGAAAGCATAGATTTTGGGATGTAAGGACCCAAAATAGATGAAGGAAATAGTGGACTTAGAATAGTGAATTATGGACATAAGGACCCAAAAAATGGAGTTAGAAGATGGACGATTGAATGATTTATGAGAAAAGTAAGCTTGTGAATTAGCAAGGTTGGATGCCTATTTGGATTTTTCTTTGAAATGGATTACTTCAATGAGTAGCTTAGGAATCCATATCATTTTTATTTTCTCATTTTGGGCCTTTGTGGCCTTTTGAAATTTTCTTTATTTTGAATCATACTTCTCTTTGATTGAACATGTCTTTTAGATGGGACATGTTGATCCTCAGATTCTTGTGGATTTTTAGCTTTATGAATTTTAACTTTGGCATCCAATGTGCTTCCATTAGCCATGGTATAGGTGTATGTGGATGGATGATATGGAGAGTTTATAGATGATATGGAGAGTTTATGGATGAAAAGATGGAGAGTGAATGTTGGAATGAATTCAATGATGTGTTCCTTTGTTGATATTCATAAGGTATTTGAGGAGATGCAGTGGTGGACTTGGATATAATGGATGGATATGTATGTAAGGACACAAAATAGTTGGAAGGGATGAAGGGTTCAACATTGGGATACTAGGTGTTAGAATAACTAAGAGGGGGGGTGAATTAGGTAAATCAGTTATCCTATAGTCCCAAACTCTTAGATGTACTTTAGAAATAAATTTCAATAATTTATGTAGCTCAGTAGTTCATAAAATATCAATCTATTTGTTCACTTTATTGAATACTAGTAATTATCCAAACTATGATTACCGATTAAATCAACTATGCATTATGTAAAGTATGATAGAAAAACAATCGTAACAAATAACACATAACACAATGATTTAACTTGGAAACTGTGCTAAGGGAAAACCTCCTAGGACCAGTAACTCAAAATAATTCACTCTTTTGAAATGAGCTAGGTTAGGAGCCAGCCCTGTTAAAGGTTACAATGCACATTGTTAGGTGTGACCTGGTTAGATGATTTATCACTAATAGTTAGCTCTTGACTAGTATTCACTATGGGGTAAACAAGATAACAATTTACTTTCAATGAATGTCATAGGGTAGTACAATAAGATTGTTAGGTACAGTCAGTTAAGAGACTTTTCTGAATCAATGGTTAAACTGATACAAACCTAATCTGATTCAAATACAACTCAATTGCAAATATTCAGATCTATGCTATGCTCATAAAATCCTCTGATCATTAATCAATTCACTTCCTCAATATTTATCAACTTACTTCAATTGGTAAGTAGTTCTTTGACGCTCAATAATGTCTGCAGCTTGATTATTTCTATAACCAGTTTGATCAGGAATGCATCAGTAAAATCTTCACGTGAAATCTCTACAGTCTCTATTTGTTTGGCATGTTTCAAAAATGAAACTCATATCTCTTAAATAGATAAGTAAACCATTTTCATATTAGCCATCAAATTTTGCCTCTTAATCTCCTTCGTCCATTTTTCCACTTAAACCTTCTTTGGTAGATGTGTCCTTAACACATTTCAATCGCATCCTTTAGACCATCTCCAAATTATGTTAGCCATGGATCTTATAACTAACTCCATCCTTTACCTCAAAATCATAACAACTTTCAGCTCATCAATTTTAGTTGACAATTCTTAGCATTTAATGTTTTCATCCATACTTGGTTAATACTGAATGCATTGGTGATAACTAACTCAGTTATTACTATCACTCGGTATACACTGCACTGTCTTGGTGTATACAGAAATCTTTAATTACCAACCACATTAAATTGTTCAAATCAAATCTCTTCTTCATAATAGATTAGCGTAACATGCTCAAGTCAACAATATAAAGCCATAGACTCATCAATAAGTTACCCAATGTTTACCTTATCCTTATCTATCATATCCATCTTTTCCTTATGTAGATATATCATTTCTTCATCTTTTCTTCCTTCTATAGATGTTCAGATGTTTGTAACTATCATGACAAGTACTTGTATCATCTTAAAATGGAAGCACTTCCATGTTAAGAGCATTTAGCCCTTTGAGTAAGTGGTTTGGGGTCATATTGGATGCCTTGAATTGATCTTTTCTTTGATCTAGCTTTTTCCCCGCTTTCCACTTCTTTTCTGCTTCATTCTAGGTGAAATTAGGGTTAGGATCTTAAGGATTCTCCTAAATTTCCCTCTTTCATAGCTCTATTTATAGGTAGGATTTAGAAATGGATCCTCCTAGCCTTCATAAAAATAATCATAGGACTTTATGTCTATCTCTGACATTCTATCCTATTTTGGCATCGGTTCTAGGTCTCTAGGCATCCTTGGGACCTCCTGACTTGGTTCTGAGTCAATTTGGGACCAGGGTCAAGGTCGAGTTAGACCCTGACTAGGTCAGGGTTGAGTTAAGACCCTGAATAGGTTAGGGTCAACCTAAACTTTGACCCCTTCCTCCAAAATTTCAATTTGTAGAATCTCCAAGCTTCGGGCTTTCGGGAGATTTATTTTCCCGCCTCCGGGTCGGCCATTTTAGGTTTCAGGATTGTAAATCCTTTAATTGCATTTAATCTAGGTATATTTTCTAAAGGTGAGGACCTAATTTGGATGTAATTCTCCAAGGTGGCCCATCTAGCGGAGTGTGCCCTAGATCACTATAAAAGGAGGCCTTCCTCTCTCAGTTTCACATCTCATCTTCAAGCAATTTCATGATCAACCTCTCAAGATTTTCTCAAGGTGATCAAGCAAGCATTCCATTCAAGAAAGAATCCATTCAATCATTTCAAGTCTTCTTCTCCATCCAAGTTCTCCATTGAAGATCAAGGATTCAAGCATTCAAGCCATTGAAGGGATTGTTGGAAATATTCAGGAATTAATCGAGTTACTGAGAGGGGAGGGGTGAATCAGTAACTCCAAATTTTCTTTCAATTACAGATGTATTAACATGTAATTTACTTTAACCTTTACATATAGAAAGCATGAAACTTAAGAGCATTCACAATAATGACACATAGATTTGGTTACCCAGAAACCTTCCAAAAGAAAGTAAAACTGGGGTGGGGATGAAACCCACAAAGCTTTAATACTGCAGAATAAAGTTGGCCGGTTAAGGCTTACAATTTGATCACTTCTGATGATCTGCCCTGTTAGGAGCAATAAGGATTGCTAAATCCACCCTGTTAAAGGATTTACAAACATACAATGAAGTATGCACTCGGTAAAGAGATTTTACAAAAGACTGTTAAGTCTACCCGGTTAAAGGATTTAGTACTGATTCACCTGTTAGGATGAAATAGTAGATCTCTTGGTTTGCAACTGGATTGCTGATTGAGATTCGCTGATGTACTGATCACCTTCTGTGATGAATTTGTCTTTGCTGTTCCTTATACTGCTGAAGCCCTTTGTAATTCGCTTATCTCTGCCTTTCTTTCTTTTTTCACATATATTCTTCTTTTCATTACTCTTGACATTTTTACAACATTGTTTATATACAAGTCTTAAACAATTAATTACAATTACAATTACAAAGTCGGCTTGACAAATAAACATAAGTGCTACTAAGTCGGCCCAAGTATGGTTACACGGTTCCTTCAAACTAACTCAGTGAATTTCTGATACTCGGCGTCCACTGCATTACTCAGCATCATCATGCACTCGGTAGAAGTGAAGGCACGGTTCATACTGATCACTCGGTAGGTTTTGAACTTGGTAAATACTGGTGACTCGGTAGACATGATGTTACTCGGTTTACATTGTCCTGCTCGGTTTGTACTAACTTGCTCGGTTTGCATTGCCTTGCTCGGTTTGCACTGTCTGCTCGGTTTGCACTGTCTTCTCAGTTTGCACTGTCTACTCGGTTTGCACTGTCTGCTCGGTTTGCACTCAGAATGCAAATAAGTGTTGTCACTAGTGGCAATTCTGTTTAATGCCAACAATCTCCCCCTTTGGCATTAGTGACAAAAACACTTATTGGCCAAAACTTATATACATGAATCATGCTGAGTTTTATTTTGATTTTTCAAAATTTGTCTTTGTTATAGGGCTTTATACATTGTCTCCCCCTTTCAATGTGCTAACTGTTTCTATACAAATCTTCTTCTATACATATATCTCCCTCTATACATATCTCCCCCTTTTTGACAATAATGCCAAAGGTGTATATACAAGTTATTTACATAGAGAATCCAAAATTTGATAGAAAATTAGAATGTACCTTCATTATTAGTGCCAGGGTTCTATCCCAACTTTCTTGTAGGATCTTGCATGTTTGGATTGCAATTTGGACTTCTGCAGAGAGTTCAATCATGTGATCTGCTATAGAGAACTGATTGTCATGAATCAATGTTTTGGAATGTTCAATGTGCTTATACATTGTATTCATGATGGGAAGGATCATGTGTTGGATGTCTAGCAGTGTGGACCGGATCCTTGTGTCTTCTTTCAGTAGATCTGACTGCATATTTGATAGATATGAGATTTTCATGTGATGAGCAGAGCTTGAACTTGGTTCAAGTTGCAGCTTCTGTATGCTAATCTTCATATCCTCATCCATTTTATTCATTTTATCCTTAACATCCTTTGTGAACTCGGAAATATTGCACAATCTGGCCAAAAGAGAGGTAGCATTCGAATAGGTAGATTCAATGTTTGACAAAACTGAAGACAATTCTACTTGGTTAATAGCTATGTGCTAAGCAATGTGCTCAAGCACTTTATTATTGAATCTCTTCTCAGCTCTTTCAACTAGCTTTTCTATCCCAGATGAATCCTCATTGTATTTATTAACTGCTTCTGCTAATTGTAGCAAAACATGTTGGGAGGAGTCTACTTTAATACCTAATGCATCAGACAAAATGTCCTTAGCATCCTTGATGATTTGATATTCCTTGTCTCTCTCCTCTTTAAGCTTCTTTTGTTTTGCTTTCCTTTGGAGGATCTCACCTATATTTTGCATTTGGTCCGTTGATAGATTTGCAAAATCTAATGTTGGAATCTCTATCTCTTCATCTAGGTCTATATCCTCTACTACATTCTTACCCAAAAATTTTATACTCGGTAGAGCCTTAGGCTTATCTGTACTTAATGCCTTAGTAGTAGTGACAATAGATATAGTAGGGCTAGCTATAGAGACTGGTATACTTTCTACTGGAGAACTTAAAATATTTACACTTGAAGATTCAAAAACTGGAAAACTTACTGCTGGAAAACTTGATGTTGCGGGAGACTGCAACTCGGTAGAAGAAATGGTAGTTGCTTCTGTTGTTGCTATAGATGATTGGACAAATGTTGAAGTTGTCACAACCATGCTTGAAGGTGTCTCTGGGTTGGATGTAGAAACTTTTATTGGAGAGGTAGGAAGGGATGCAATGACTTCTACTGCTATCCTCATAGTATCATCTACCTCAGTGGCTTCTTCTTGTTCATCACTATCATCTTCAATATCTTTTATTATGACTATTTTAGTACTCAGTTGGTGAAGGTGGTATATGTTCTTCCATGTGGCATTTGCAGCCTTCACAACCGATTTGATATTGTTGATCAAAATCAAACAAGTATTGAACCTTAGTGTCATCTTATTTTCATTTTCTTTTAATGCCTTCTTTACTTCATCATTTTTCAAGCTCGGCATTAACTATCTCAGGGTTTGATCAAATATGTCTATCACAGTTTGCTTTGCATTGCTCCATCTCATTTTTATTGGATTTAATAAGACAGCTGGAACTTGTGGGGCTATTTCTTCAGGAGAGTATTTCCACTGTCCCATCTTTTCAATAACAGCATCTTCAATTTCCTTTTGTTTTGTTTCCGATCTGGTTTCATATTTAAAAGATTTTATGTTACTTACTCCAGATCCTGATCCGTCTCTAAAGAGTTTGATCTTTTCTTGAAGGTTTAGAGGAGGCCTTTTGAATACTATGTCTTTATCTGCCTTGTCTACCTTGTCTACCTTACCTCTTGCATTTCTCCTTGTAAATACAGCAGTGGGAGGCTTAGGTGCCTTAGTGATGAATACCTTTCCTTTCTTCTTTGCAGGTTCTGGTTCCTCTGTTTTCTCATCCTTTTCCTCTTCTTCTTCATCTTTTTCTTCTTTGTCCTCGGTTATGATTTGCATTTTGGCTATCCTCTTCTTTCCTTTGTTTACCGCCTATGGAAGCTTTATGCTTAGTTCAATTCTCACCTTAGCTTCATCACATGTTCCAAAATATGGAGCTTTGGGATTGATAGGCTGATTAAGAAGAGCTTCAATGATATTCTTGGTTTCATCAATATTTACCTCATAAGGAAGAGGTTTTACATATACAGTCCTCAGTTTAGCTGGTTGAATATATACATTATCACAATCCACCATAAAACAAATGTCATCTTTGTAATCTTCCACCAACTTCTATGGAATCACGAATCTATCATTCATTTTCTCTTTGAAAGACTCAAAATAATTATCCATGATGCTTTCAAAATTTTCACCCATTTCTGAGATGTATTCATTTATTTCATAAAGTGCTGGCACATCTTTTCTCCATACAACTTTTCCTTTAGAAGGGAAGAATTTCTGAGCATAGAAGGATAAACAGACCAATAAGGATCCAAACTTACATGGATTGTTTTTGGAAGTTTGAATGCTTTCCATGTTTTTGTTAAACTGCTTTAACAATAAGTCTGCTAGGTCAAATGTTAAGTTATTCTTGACCACTTTGTATGCTAGGTCAATAGCTTCACAGGAGACACTATTCTGTCGACTAGAACTGTAAATCTTATGGGCAATAATGTGTGTACCAAACTTCAGTTCAGCATCGGTAATGCTGCTAACTTTCATGCCTCTACCGTCCCACTCGGCTAGGGTTTTCTTCTCTAGTTCCGTCCGACCTAGGGTTTTGGTAGTTTTTTCTTTGTTCAACATGGGAAGACCAGTGATTTGATGAATCATCTTCTTTGTGATCTCTATGGGTTGCTCAAGCCAAATCTTACCATCATGTACACAGCTGAGAATGTATCTAACCCATTTATCTCAAAAGTTTCGAGGTAGATGTGCAATGTGAACTAAACGTTTATCTTCCAGATGTTTGTGCTCAGGTTTCAGAATACCATCCACACACAGTTCCTCACACACAATATCTAGTTCTAGGTTCCCCATTTCATGAATTGAACAGTTGAAATGATTGCGGATATCGTTAATAAGTAGTACCTTAGGAGGAATCTGAGATTGAGCTCCGTTCGGATCTAGGGCTCCTACAATTGCGGGCACGATCTTGAAATCTGGTGCTTTCCATTCCCCTTGAACTAACATATCAGATCCTTTCTTCGCTGCAGTGCTGGATGATGCCATGGTAGCTCATAGAAAATTCCTTTCGCAAAAGTATTGAATCGCTGGGTTGCTCTTGAAATTTTTTGCTCTCAAAGTGCTAAAGGTTCGCGGTGAAGAATGAGTTCGATTACTTGCTTTTTGTTTACAACTCTGTCATTAATGCTCAGTACAAATTAGGGTATGAATTCTGACAGACTATCACCCACTAAGAATTAATTGCTCTGTAAAGACTTCGCAACTCGGTGAACTCGAGAATTCATGTTGCTCCGACCTCGCTCGGTAAAGATGGGTATCGACCTTGCTCGGTGAAGACTGATACCGACCTCCTTGTGATCTTACTGCATCTTGTATGCTGATTTAGATCTTTCTTTTAATTCAGTTCTAGAACTTCTTGAGATTGGTCTATGAGAATACAGTTCCAGTGCTTTCTTGGAAATTTAGTTTGAGTCGGTAGAGCCATCCATTCCATTACTTGGACTGGATTGCTCAGTAGATTTAGGAATCCATTTTTGTCTCACCTGTTTCCTGACCTTAGTTGCTTCATTCTTCTTTCCATCTTCAACTTCACTAGCATTCATGCAGTTTCTGGCTATGTGACCGAGTTTAGTGCATTTGAAGCATCTTATGGTAGTATCTCTTTTCCTTAGATAATGTTTTATGCAATTCATGCCAATGTGTCCATATTCTCCATAGTAATGACATCTACACCAGGTGTTGTAGCCCCATCCAAACATTGCTTTCATAATTTGTTCTACTAGATTAAATGTCTTGGATCTACACTCGGATGCCTTGTGACCTTGTTTGTTGCATTTGTGACAATTACCTCTGAATCTTGGTTTTTCCCTGCATTCATTTGCTTTGTGACCATGTTGATTGTAGTTGTAGCATTTTCTATTGAATTCTACTTTTTCATTGTTCCAACATTTATTTGAAGTATGTCCTATTTTACCATAGTGATTACAAGTAGGTTTCTGATTCCTTTGAGTACCTTGCTTAGAAGATTCACCTTCTCCTTTGTATCCAAGTCCTGCTTTTCCTTTTTGCCTATGAAGATTTCGCTCATACAGCTGATTCAAGTCTTCTTGACTTTTCAGCATTCCTTCATTGATTTGTTTTTCAGCATTTAGGTCATCCACCAATCTTAGATTGATTTCCTTTTCAGATCTTAGTTCTTCTCTTGTGCTTTCTATTTCTGATCTTAGATTCAGAATTTCCTCATTCGTATGAGAGATCTGATCAATTAGGTTTTCTAGCTGAAGGGTTTTATTTTGGACTTCAATGTTTCTTCCATCTAATTCATCTTTCAACTTGTTTCTTTGTTCCAAGATCTCACAAAATCTTGTAGAGTGTAGCTCTTGTTCTCTTTTTAATTTTCTCACTTCTTCCTGCAAAGACCCATTCTTTTCTAGGAGTTCTTTGACAGCATTGTTTGCTTCATCTGAGTTATTTGAGGGAAAAAGATCTTCAATCTTTTCTTCAATGTAATTCTGATCATTCATCTGATTTGCAAGTTCCTTCCTTCTTCTTAGGGATTGGGAAAGATGTTCTTTTGCTTCTTTGAGTTTAGCTATGGCCATTTCCAGATCTAGCTTTTCATTTTCAATCACCTTGTTCAGTTTGAATACCTCCATTGTCCTGGATCTTTGCTCAAGCTAGTTAAGCTTTGTCTTGAGAACCAATGCTGCTCTGATACCAATTGTTGGAAATATTCAGGAATTAACCAAGTTACTGAGAGGGGAGGGGTGAATCAGTAACTCCAAATTTTCTTTCAATTACAGATGTATTAACATGTAATTTACTTTAACCTTTACATATAGAAAGCATGAAACTTAAGAGCATTCACAATAATGACACATAGATTTGGTTACCCAGAAACCTTCCAAAAGAAAGTAAAACTGGGGTGGGGATGAAACCACAAAGCTTTAATACTGTAGAATAAAGTTGGCCAGTTAAGGCTTACAATTTGATCACTTCTGATGATCTGCCCTGTTAGGAGCAATAAGGATTGCTAAATCCACCCTGTTAAAGGATTTACAAACATACAATGAAGTATGCACTCGGTAAAGAGATTTTACAAAAGACTGTTAAGTCTACCCGGTTAAAGGATTTAGTACTGATTCACCTGTTAGGATGAAACAGTAGATCTCTTGCTTTGCAACTGGATTGCTGATTGAGATTCGCTGATGTACTGATCACCTTCTGTGATGAATTTGTCTTTGTTGTTCCTTATACTGCTGAAGCCCTTTGTAATTCGCTTATCTCTGCCTTTCTTTCTTTTTTCACATATATTCTTCTTTTCATTACTCTTGACATTTTTACAACATTGTTTATATACAAGTCTTAAACAATTAATTACAATTACAATTACAAAGTCGGCTTGACAAATAAACATAAGTGCTACTAAGTCGGCCCAAGTATGGTTACACGGTTCCTTCAAACTAACTCGGTGACTTTCTGATACTCGGCGTCCACTGCATTACTCGACATCGTCATGCACTCGATAGAAGTGAAGGCACGGTTCATACTGATCACTCGATAGGTTTTGAACTCGGTAAATACTGGTGACTCGGTAGACATGATGTTACTCGATTTACACTATCCTTCTCGGTTTGTACTAACTTGCTCGGTTTGCATTGTCTTGCTCGGTTTTCACTGTCTGCTCGGTTTGCACTATCTGCTCAGTTTGCACTGTCTGATCGGTTTGCACTGTCTGCTCGGTTTGCACTGTCTGCTCAGTTTTCACTTAGAATGCAAATAAGTGTTGTCACTAGTGGCAATTCTGTTTAATGCCAACAGGGATTTGGTTCAAGCATTCAAGATTTATCATTCAAACCCTAGATCTAGCCATCATGATGGTGTGATCTTCCTTCAAGATCCTTTATTCATTTTCAATTTCATTCTCTTACCAAGGTGGATTCCAAGAATACAACCATGGAGGTTTGATTTACATTTATTGTTGTGTTCAAGCTTTCATATCAATATACTTGTTTACATTTCAAATATAATTGCATATCTATTGAATTGCATAGCTTCATTGTTAGATGCTTTTCTACTACTTGCTAGCATTCTCCATTTCAATTTCAATATTAAGGTTGATTCCAAACTGGGGTTTGACCAAGGCAAACCCCCCATACAACAAAAACCCCCATTTTCTTGTAGGTACAGTTGCAAAATTTTGGATCTGAGAGTGAATTTGGATACCCTTTTCAGCAAACTTCTAGGATCTATGAATAGAATTCAAATCGAACTTCAAATAAAGAATGTGGTATTTGACCTTTTATGAGGGTCAAACCCGAGATGAGCCATCTTGAGGAAAGATTTCTGGGTTTTCTCTATCTTGGCATTTCCAGTCTAGGACAAGTTTTAAATTTTCCTGAAAGTGTACATAGACATCAGAATTTGACATTTTCTAGATCTGCCCTAATTTGAGGTTAGTACTTGTATTTTAATTATTCTATATTTTAAACATAATTCTCCACATAGGGAAATATTGGATTTATTCTCTCTCTCTTCCATATTCTTCACCAAATTGATTCAATTGTGTATTAACATTGTGGTTGATCAAATTAGATCTCTTCTTTGGGGAATTTGGGTTTTGAGAATAGATCTCATATTTCCCCTTCTACATCTAAATAGTGGTGAATCCATTTTACCTCTATTCATTTTGGTGAACCCGACATACTTAACCCTTTTCTTTTGTGGATTTAGATGCTCTATTGATTTGGATCTTCCTTTATATTCCTTTGTGTGTTCACCTTCACTATTCATTTTGGTGAACCTAACATACTTACTCTCCTTTTCTTTTGTGGAATTAGATGCCCTATTGTGTTAGATTTTAGTTCTTTTCTTGCATTTAGATTAGATCTAGTTTATGCTCTTGCATTTTACATTCAAAAATCTAAAAAAATTATATATTCATTAAAATCCAAAAATATTTCTTGCATTTCATTTTCTATGGTGATTGTTAAGATGCTTTGGTGTGTAGTTATGTTCTTCATTACTCTTCTTTTAGCATCTCTTTATCATACCTATGATGTTTATGAAAGTATTATTCACTTCATTATGTTGATGACCCTTCACTTTGCTCTTGCCTATGCTTTTGTAAAATTGACTGACACTAGTCTTCCTACATTTAAAACTTTTGTTAGAGATTTATGTGGTAGCCTTATTTATCTTTTGGATTATGTGAAGAATTGGGTAGATGACACACCATCTCTTAATCTTCCTAATCATCATCCTATCAATCCTAATCCTAATCTTAATCCTAATCTTCCTATTCTGATACCTACTTCTCCGTCTGTTAATCCTCGCTCTTCCCGTACTTATGATGGGATTCAAGCTATCATTCAGGATGCAGATGTGCAAGATTTCTTTGATTTACCTTTTCCTCTTATTTAGAATGATATTAAATGAAAGGGTACATAAAATTCTTCAAAGCCTATTATTCCACCTTATACAACCTTTACTCATGAGCATGATAAATAATCACCTCCTGTAGAAGCTTTACATAATATGTATACTACTGGATATAATATGGTGACTAAACAAGGTTATAAAGGTTTAGGGATAGGCATTAATGAGCATGGTATTAGGTTTCCTATTCATCTACCCCCTAAACCAAAGATGTATGGTGTTGGGTGTTCAAAATATCAAGTTAAGGTAGGTGATGCTAAACATCATCCTCCTCTCCCCACACCTATCCTAGATAACCCTAATACTCAATAAGAAATTTCTAAGAAGGTATATGTTGAGCTAATGAATTCTAAGAAAGAAATATTTAGACCTACGCCGATAGATGCTCTATACAAATACAAATTTCCTTTTCATTATAGTAACAAACATTTACTTGTTGATTGTAAACATTTCAAGTTATATGTTAGAGAAAGAGCTGCTTTAGGAATTATATCTCAATCTCGTGCAGTTTTACAATTCCTTCATAATTTTGATATAGGGGATTCCCCTCCTTTAGATATAATGTAAATGTTCTTCTCCTCTTGTCTCATGACTAGGGGGCAAGAGGTGTATCTTCATCCAGTCTCCTAGGATCCATTAGGTCTTTTATTATGGCTTAATTGGTATTCTTTCTCTCCTATTTTTCTATGGCTTTGCATTATGTTTTTAATCATCCATAGAATCTATCCTTTCTTCTCAAGATATCTTTTCTAAGACATTTGTTTTGCAAAGGTATCCCTTGTCTCTATCTCTAGGGGGCAAGGTACCTCTTTCTTTTTCTTTGTCTAGGGAGAAACTTTCCTTAGCTTAGTGTTATTTGTTTATATTGCAATATTATTTCATCATATTGATAGATGTTTTGACTATGGATAATATTCTTATATGAGAAGTTTTTGTCCTAGGTCGTCACCTCTTCTCTATGTTGCAAATTATGTTCTTTATACACTTTCACCCTTGCTTTGGTGTTAGAGTTGTTTCCCTCAATCTAAAGATTCCTCTTCCTCTTCTTTGCGGGAGGCTTGATGCTTGAATCTTTGTTCCCTCCTTCTTTGAAAGATGATATTTTATTTAAAGCACTCCTCTTTGGTGGGGGTCTTGTTGATAAGATCTCTTTCATTTGAGGATCCTTTTTCCATGAGTGACATATCCTTTTCATGATTATCTCTACTCTTGGATGTAGGGGTCAATACCCCTCGCTAAGAATATGGTGTAAATTATTGTAAACAAGATATCTCCTTGCATTGTGAAGTAGGTATCCTCTTCAATCTTTGTCCTACGTTGGGGGGTAAGGATTTCATTTCCTTCTATCTTTCCTAGATGTACCTCTTTCCTTCGGTAAGCAGTATTTATCTATTATGTGACATTGAATCATACATGAAAATTATGGTTTGCATTGAGGATCTATGTCCTTGATAATAGCCTCTTTTTTTGTTTGACATTGGGTTTCCATGGTTGATATATCTCTCACCTTGGAAACTGAACAGTGTACTATCCCTCATAAGGGTTACTTTCTTTTCATTTCTTGTATGATATCTCTTTACATTCGTCTCTTCCATGACCTCACAGGAGCTATGACCTTCTTGGCTTAGACTGACTGTTGTTTTTTGATCTTGTCTTGATGCTAAAGAAGGCTTTATCCTTGTTCTTTTTCTTTCCTTAACATGTCAAAATAGTATGTTTTTTCCATATTAAGGAGGGGGGCATATATAGGGCCTCCCTTGTACTATAGTTTTTTATTTTTACATGCTAAATCTTGGAAGGTAATGCACATAAGTTGCTAAATCTTGAAAAGACACACATCCATATGCTAAATCTTCTGAAGGTAACACACATAAGTTTCTAAATCCTGAGGAGACACACATTTTTCAAATTTTTCAATATGCTAAATCCACTGAAGGTAATGCACATAAGTTGCTAAATCCTGAATGGACACAAATTTCTAGTTCCAAACATGCTAAATCTTGGAAGGTAATGCACATAAGTTTCTAAATCCTGAAAAGACACACACCTATATGCTAAATCTTCTGAAGGTAACACACATAAGTTGCTAGATCCTGAGGAGACATGCATTTCATATTCATACTAATACAAGAAGGTGGATCTATGAATATTCCAGAAGCCGTCAGAAGATGCATTACAATTGCAAGCATATTTTATGGGTGAACCTCTTAGGCTCTCCCTCCAGAGTGATTCACGATAAGGTGGGCATCCTACTGGGCAAGGTAATCACTTTCTCCTTTCTTTCTTTTATGCTTTCATGCTAGTAGGACAGGATCATGACGCTATGTTATTTATAGTATTTCTCTTGTCTTTCTTACATAAACATTTGTGCTTTTATGATAGCTTTCCAAATATGATATTAACATGAGGAATATTTCTTAGTGAGGTTTCTTCTGCTAATTGATTTGGGTTATTTAGTGCTAACCCTTGTTCTTTTGGTTTTATTGTTTGGCACCCTCGTGTGTGTATGTTAAAGTTAGAATCTTTAGTCTAGGGGCACATGTCCTTAGCTAAGTGTTATTTTATCTCTTTGTGAGTCCACTTGGATCTCCTCTTTCTTCTTCTTTACCAAGAGTTTGCATCGAATCCATATTCTTGCTAAAGTGGGGGCTTAATGTATCATCTTAAAATGGAAGCACTTCTATGTTAAGAGCATTTAGCCCTCTGAGTAAGTGGTTTGGGGTCATATTGGATCCTTGAATTGATCTTTTCTTTGATTTCACTTTCTCCCCACTTTCCACTTCTTTCCTGCTTCATTCTAGGTGAAATTAGGGTTAGCATTTTAAGGATTCTCCTAAATTTCCCTCTTTCATAGCTCTATTTCTAAGTAGGATTTAGAAATGGATCCTCCTAGCCTTCATCATAATAATCATAGGATTTTATGTCTATCTCTGACATTCTATCCTATTCTGGCATCAGTTCTAGGCTTTTGGGCATCCTCGGGACCTCTTGTCTTGGTTCTAAGTCAATTTTGGATTAGGGTCAAGGTCAAGTTAGAACCTAACTAGGTCAGGTTCAAGCTAAGACACTGACTAGGTTAGGGTTGAGTTAAGGCCTTGAATAGGTTAGGGTCAACCTCAAATTTGACCCCTTCATCCAAAATTTTAATTTCCAAAATCTCCGGGCTTCGGGCTTTTGGGAGATTTATTTTCCTGCCTCTAGGTTGGCCATTTCAGGTTTTGGGATGGTAAATCCTTTAATTGCATTTAATCTAGGTATATTTTCTAAAGGTGAGGACCTAATTTGGATTTAATTCTCCAAGGTGGCCCATCTAGAGGAGTGTGCCCTAGATCACTATAAAAGGAGGCCTTCCTCTCTCATTTTCACATCTCATCTTCAAGCAATTTCATGATCAAGCTCTCAAGATTTTCTAAAGGTGATCAAGCAAGCATTCCATTCAATCATTTCAAGTCTTCTTCTCCATCCAAGTTCTCCATTGAAGATCAAGGATTCAAGCATTCAAGCCGTTGAAGGGATTTTGTTCAAGCATTCAAGATTTATCATTCAAACCCTAGATCTAGCCATCATGATGGTGTGATCTTCCTTCAAGATCCTTTGGTCATCTTCAATTTCATTCTCTTACCAAGGTGGATTCCAAGCATACAACCATGGAGGTTTTATTTACATTTATTGTTGTGTTCAAGCTTGCATATCAATATACTTGTTTACATTTCAAATATAATTGCATATCTATTGAATTGCATAGCTTCATTGTTCGGTCCTTTTCTACTACTTGCTAGCATTCTCCATTTCAATTTCAATATTAAGGTTGATTCCAAACTAGGGTTTGACCAAGGCAAACCCCCCATACAACAAAAACCCCCATTTTCTTGTAGGTACAAGTGCGGAATTTTGGATCTGAGAGCTAATTTTGATACCCTTTTCAGAAAAATTCTGGGATCTGTGAACAGAATTTGAATTTGACTTCAAATAAAGAATGTGGTATTTGACCTTTTATTAGGCTCAAACCCAAGCTGAGCCATCTTGAGGAAATATTTCTAGGTTTTCTTTGTCTCAGCATTTCTAGTCTAGGATAGGTTTCAGATTTTCCTGAAAGTGTACACAGACATCAGAATTTGACATTTTCCAGATCTACCCTAATTTGAGGTTAGTACTTGTATTTCAATTATTCTATATTCTAAACATAATTCTCCACATAGGGAAATATTGGATTTAATCTCTCTCTCTCTCTCTCTCTTCCATATTCTTCACAAAATTGATTCAATTGTGTATTTACCTTGTGGTTGATCAAATTGGATCTCTTCTTTGGGGAATTTGGGTTTTGAGAATAGATCTCATATTTCCCCTTCTACATTTTAATAGTGGTGAATCCATTTTACCTCTATTCAGTACTGCCAAAACTAATTGACATTAATGAAAACATATTGAATGATTTAATCATCTTGCATATCACTTAAGTAGGATGTTGATCTCTAATCACTATTCCTTCAGTTCATCTAGATATTCAATCAGTTGTAGATAATCAATTCTCTCCCTTTGGCATTGATGGAAAAACAAAAAATATGAAATATGGCATGCACATACCAAACATGTCTTCTACAACTATTTAGGTAAATGTTATAGGTCAGTAAGCTCTCGCTAGCTCAAAATTGAATATGTTTAGTCACTACATACAACATTCCATGCATAATCTCCTTGCAGATTTGATCCTTTTTAGTTCTCATATTCTCCCTTTTTGTGTTCTCCCTACCTGATGTTTGATATGTAGTCTCTCTCCCTTTGAAAACAATGCCAAAGAAAATCAACATCTCTTCAACAGCCAAATTATCCTCTATTGTTTGGTCCAGATAAAGTACCTACATGTATTGATAAACAATTTTCTATTCCAGCTTCTACAATCTTTCGCAACCTTAGAAAACCTAAAGTGTGAGATATGTGCATCAACATGAATGAATTTGTGATAAAGTATAGGTTGGTGCAACCTTCTAATCACCTTAGTGACCAATAGATAGGGGATAGACCCCTAGCCTAGTTTTCAAATACTCAAATGTGTTGTTTAGCAAGGGCTTGGTAAAAAATATCAACAAGTTGTTCTTTAGATGTTATAAATTCTAGTTTCACCTGCTTCTCTTGAACCTGTTCCCTTAAGTTGTGATATTTAATAAATATATGTTTTTTTTTAATGCATCGTCAAATTCTTGGAAATATTTATAGCACTAGTGTTGTCACAATATATAATCATCAGGTCAGTGATTACCCCATTCATTCCTTCCAACACTTTTTTTATCCAAAAAATATTTGAGCAATTTGTAGTAGCAACAACATACTCTACTTTAGCAGTAGACTAAGAAATGCATGCTTGTTTCTTGCTTATCCAAGTCACAAACCTTTCTCATAAAAATAATGCTCCACTGATTGTGCTCTTTCGATCATCAATGTTTCCAACCCAATCTGCATTAGTATAAACACAAAGTTCAAATTTTATTTCCTTTGTGTACCATAAACCATAGTCTCCAGTCTTCTTCAAGTATCTCAAAATTCTTTTAATAGCAACCATATGTGAATCTTTAGGATTGGCAGAAAATCTTTCCACAATCCCAACTGCATTTTCTATAACAGGCCTATTGTGTACCACATACATTAGTTTTTCAATCATTGATCTGTATAGTGTCTAATTTACCTCTCTACATTCATCGTCCTTTGTCAACTTACATCTTGTTACCATCGGTGTTCCTACTAGTTTTGAATCTTCCATGCCAAAAGTTTTTAACACGTCTTTAATGTATTTTGATTAAGTGATGAAAATCCCATCATTCTATTGTATAATCTGCAAACCTAAAAATAATTTAATCTCTCCAAACATTGACATCTCAAATTCCTTTCTCATTTCATTAGCAAAATATTTTCAAATCAGATCATGTCCACCAAAGATTATGTCATCAACAAAAATTTCAGCAATCAAAATATTATCATCAGATTCTCCTTTCATGTACAAATTACTATTTTCACTTGTTCTTACAAAGCCAATACTGATAAGGTAAGCATGTATTCTTTCATACCATGGTCTCAGTGCTTTCTTCAATCCATACAAAGCTTTGTGTAGTCTACATACCATGTTCTTCTGATTTGGATCAACAAAACCTTCTAGTTGTTCTATGTAGACCTCCTCCTCAAGAAGTCCATTCAGAAAAGTTGATTTCACATCCATTTGATATACTTTGAATCCCTTATGTGCAGCACATGCAAGTAATATATAGACTCATTCAAGTCTAGCAACAGGTACAAAGGTTTCACCATAATCTATACCTTTTTCTTGTCCATATCCCTTGCATACAAGTCTTCCTTTATTCCTAGTGACCTCACCATTTTCATTTAACTTATTTCTAAAAATCCACTTAGTACCAATTACATTTTTATCTTTCGGTCTGGGTACTAATGTCCATGTCTTATTCTTCTCAATCTATTCAATTTCCTCATTCATATCCTTAATCCATTCCTCATTTTCAAGTGCATCCCTACCATTCTTAGGTTCAAACTCACAAACTAAGCATGTGTTATGTCTTAACTTACTTCGGGTCATCATGCTAGCTTTCTTATCTTGAATGATTTGATTTTGCAGATGGTGTCTTTTGGAAAATATTGCTAGCACTTGTTCTCTCCTTTTCTCATCATTCAATTCAAGTTCATTTTCTTTCTTGATAGCCTCTTCTTAGTTCTCAGTTTGCATTTGCTAATTCTTGAGAGCATTTTCCTGATGCTCGGTAGACTTAGCCTATGGCTTTGGTAGATAGTTTGGATGCTCAACATATGTAAACCTACCATAGTCTTCTAGTTCCTTCATGCTTTCTTAATCATTCTTTTAAGCAAACTCATCAAATTTTACATTATCACTTTCTACCATTTTATTAGTAGTCTTGTTCAAATATTTATAAGCTTTACTCTTAGTCGAATATCCTAAAAATATTCTTTCATCACCTTTAGAGTCGAATTTACCATTCCTATCATCTTTCAAAATATAACACCTACTTCCAAAGATTCTGAAATAACTAACATTCAGTGTATATCCAAACCATAACTCATAAGGTATCATGTTCATGTCTTTCTTTAGTTGAACTCGGTTCAGGATGTATACTATATTTCTAATTTCTTCTCTCCAGTACATTTGTGTAATAGTTTTCTCAATCATCAATGTTCTGACACAATCAACAATAGATCGATTCCTCCTTTCAGCAATCCGATTTTGTTGCGGTGTCCTAGGTCTAGAAACCTATCTTTTGATTCCATGCTCATTTCATAAATTAGTGAATTCATCATAAATAAACTCACCTCCTCTATCAGATCTTAAGCATTTTAATTCCATCTTGGTTTCTTTTTCAACTTTAGCCTTATACCATTTAAACAATTTGAATGCCTCACATTTCTCTTTTAAGAACATGAGTGTCATCATACTAGGGTATTCATCAAAAAATAAAATAAAATATTTTTCACCATAGTAGCTTTGAGTTCTCATAGGACCACATAAGTCAGTGTGTACCAACTCCAAAATACCTTTAGAAGAATAGTCTTTACTTTTAAAACTAGATTTGGTCATCCTTTCTTTCTGAAATTGATTGCACATAACATGATCAGGTTTGGTTAGACTTGGTAGACCTCTAAATTTTCTCTTTCTACTGATCTTAATCATGTTATCAAAGTTTACATGATATAGTCTCTTATGCCATAACCATACATCTTCATTATTCACCAGTAAACAAGAAGTTTTAGCATTGTCAAGATAGAATAAATTACCTTTTGTTTGTCCTCTAGTACCGACAAGCTTTCCATTTTCATCATATATTTTCACCTTCTTTCTTTCAAATGAAACTTGGTGACCTGAGTTATTCAAATGTGCTACACTCAACAAATTGTAGTTAAGTCCTTTTACCCAGTATGAATTATCACATCTAATTCTATCATTCAATAAGATAGACCCTTTTCCTTTCACTTGACAAGGTGTATCATTTCCCATTTTCACCGATCCTCCATTATAGTGCTCAAGATCTTCAAACTTATCTTGATCACCAGTCATGTGATGTGTACAACCACTATCAATGATCCAAGTATCATTCTTACTAACTTTAGAAATAAGGGCTATTTCTACATACCTTTCCTCTTCTTTTGAATCATCTTTCATTGGAACAAATACCACTTCAATTTCATCATTAGTGTTGGTGTCTGTGTCATATTCATTTTCTCCAACTAGGTAACATGCCTTTTTTCCTTTGTCTTTGAAATCTTGGTTGTCTCTTTTGTAGTGTCAGTTTCCTTTGTTATTTCTTTTGCCAAACTTTCCATCACCAGATCGATCATTGTCTTTATCTTCCTCTTTCATGTTAGGACATCTAGTAACAATATGGCCAATCTCTTTACAATTTAAAAAATCTAAAGGTAACTTTCCCTTATATCTTCCTTTACCTTTTTGAAGTCTTCAGGCCATAAGTGCTTCAAGCTTATCAAGCTCATCTTCATTGTCACTATCACTTTCATTCTTTATATTATGCTTACTGGTTGATTTACCAATCTTAAGAGATGACATAAAAGAAGACTAAACACTTGGTACAACACTATTTTAGTAATTATTTATCTCAAAAGTAGTTAACTTTCTAATCATACTATCAAGGGTAATAATGCTATTACGTGCAGACCTCATTTCATGAATAGTAGATATTTGGATTGCATAGATAGGAAACAAGGTTCTTAGTATCTAACTTACCATATTATCTTCAGAAATAGTACCTCCTACTCTTAGTATAGTATTGACTACCTCTTTGATTTAGTTTGAATATTGTGTGATGTTCTCACCTTCCTAAACATCTTCATGTCAAATTTACCTCTAAAGCTTTCATCTCTATCTTTGATTACATTCACATCACCACTATAAACTAGTGCAATTTTATCTCACATTTGCTTTGCTATAGTGTAATCCTTGACATCTTCAAACTTAGCATCAGATAGAGCAACAACAATCTTTATCATAGTAATATTATTTTCATGTATGTCTCTCAACTGATCAAGTGTCAAAGGTCCAACATTCGGTTGTAAGTAGCCATTATCTAGTAGATGTATAGAATATTCTTAGATTCCATATATATGAAGCATAATCCTTCTTTGTCATGTGTGGAGAAGTTATCTTTGTTCAGCTTAGGCACTTCCCTCTTATACATCTTGTGATGTTTTTGTTCAAGTCATTAAAACTTTCATGCAAGAAACCAATACACTCTGATACCAATTGTTAGAATAACTGAGAGAGGGAGTGAATCAGTTAAATCAATTATCCTATAGTCCCAAACTCCCAAATGTCCTTTACAAAAAAATTTCAACAATTTATGTAGCTTGGTAACATAAAATATCAATCTGTCTATTCACTTTACCGAATACTAGTAATTATACAAACTATGATTACCAATTAAATCCACTATGCAGTATGTAAAGTATGATAGAAAAATAATCATAAGAAATAACATATAACACAATTATTTAACATGGAAACCCTACTAATAGAAAAACCACCTCAGACCTGTAACCCAAAATAATTCACTCTTTTGAAGTGAGCTCGGTTAGGAGCCAACCCTATTAAAGGTTACAGTTCACACTGTTAGGTGTGACTTGGTTAGAGGATTTATCACTAATGGTTAACTCTTGACCAGCATTAACTATGGGGTCAAAAAGATAACAATTTACATTCAATTAATATCATAGGGTAGTACAATAAGATTGTTAAGTCCACTTGGTTAAGAGATTTTTCTGAATCAATGGTTAAACTGATACAATTCTGGTTTGATTCAAATACAACTCAATTGCAAATATTTAGATCTATGCTATGCTCATAAAATCCTTTGATCATTAATAAATTCACTTCCTCAATATTTCTCAACTTACTTCACTCGGTAAATAGTTCTCTAACACTCAATAATGTCTGCAACTCAGTTCTTTCTATAACCAGTTTAATCAAGAATGCATGAATAAAATCTTCACGTGAAATATCTGCAGTCTCTATTTGTCTAGCATGTTTCAACAATGAAACTCATGTTTCTTAAATAGACAAGTAATATGTTTTCATATCAACCATAGGTTTTTGCCTCTTAGTCTCCTTTGTCCATTTTTCCACTTAAACCTTCTTTGGTAGATGTGTCCTTAACACATTTTAGTCATGATCATCCTTTAGATCATCTCTGAATCATGTCAGCCATGGATCTTATAACTAACTTCATCCTCTACATCAAAATAATAACAATTTTTAGCTCATAAATTTCTATCGGCTATTCTTAGCATTTAATGTTTTCATCCATACTCAGTTAATACTGAATGCATCGGTGATCACTAACTCGGTTATTACTATCACTCGGTATACACTACATTGGCTCTGTGTATACAAATATCTTCAATTACCGACCATATTAACTTGTTCAAATCAAATCTCTTCCTCATAATAGATTAATGTAGCATGCTCAAGTGAACAATATAGAGCCATAGACTCATCAATAAGTTACCCAATGTTTACCTTATCCTTATCTGTCATATCCATCTTTTCCTTTTGTAGATATCTCATTTCTTCATCTTTTCTTCCTTCTATAGATGTTCAGATGTTTGTAAATATCATGATAAATACTATCAAAACTATTTGACATCAATGACAACATATTGATTGATTTAATCATCTTACATATCACTTAAGTAGCTTTGTGATCTCTAATCACTATTCCTTTAGTTCTTCTAGATATTCAATCATTTGTAGATCATCACAAGGACCCAAAATGGAGGTAGGTGAGGAAGGGATGGAGTTTTTGATATAAGGATCCAAAATGGATGGAAGAGATGAATGTTTTAGCTTTGAGGATGGGGGATGTACAATTTTGAGTTTATATATAGAGGGATTTTGGATATGGAACATGGGGAAGGTTTACCAACATCATAAGACATTATTTTCTTAATGAGATACGTAAGTTTTTTACAATGAGATGTGACTCCATGGGGTGGAGATATGGGAGAAATGATAAGCTCTTAAAGGAATCCATGTTCGATAGAGGCAGATGAACCAATATTATATAAATGGGAGTCATGGATGGATTGGATAGGTATGATGGGATATTGTGAAGGATTAGAATCATTGATGCAAGAGCATCTTGGGTCCTTGGAAATCCCATGTCACCAATTTTTTTTTGAAGTTTTATCTTTGTTGCTTGGTTTCTACTTTGACCAAGTTGGTCCATTTACTTTGGTTATCAAGTGTGGTCAGTTCTCTCTTGGGTAGTCGGTTATTTCACTAGTGCTTGGCATTGTCTGTCTACTGCTTAGTTATCTTGCTTACCAATGGGTCTAGTTTTATTTCCTGTTGTGGCTGACTTGTGCATTTATATTGGATCATGGATTTAATGTTGGAATCCATCATTGGGAAGTGTGTGGTCCCAGATTTGACCATTACTTCTATTGATTGTGGATCTGAAGGCCGCCTCATCTCGGTAGCTTCTTGTATAAATGTAGATGTTTGGTTATTGTTTAGGGAGTCAGTTTTGGAGATAGAAGATAGTAGACATTATTTTGGAGATTTGTGATAGATCATTGCATGTTTGAGGACTTCTATAATTCATTGTAATATCAGACCGTAACTAGGAAGGCCTTACAGCCCATCATGTATGGTTCTATTTGATGATAATATATGAAAGATCTGGCATTCTCTCTCTCAGTGTTGTTGTTTGTTTCTTCCGCATGTCTGTTGTTGGCTTGGATCATTAGGGTGCACCATCCTTTGGCCCCTCTTGCTCCCTGCCTTGCGTCAGGTGGTATCAGAGTGAGGTTAGATCTTCATCTATGTATGCAAATCTTGGTTTACAGGTTCCTCTTGAAGCCCTAGTTGAATTGTTGTGGGGTAGCAGATTGCCATCTAACCTGCAATTGTAGAGGGTTGTCAAGATGGTTCATGGGAGGTGAGATGCAAATCCAGGATTGGCAGATATGCTAAGGCAGATTGCTGCTAGATTAGAGGCAGTTGAAATAGCCCAGAGAAGAGGTAGACATCTTGAAGATGTTAGTGACGATGAAGTTGAAGAAGAACAAGAAAATGTAGAACCTGCTCCTGTTATGGATCAAGGTGAAGAAAGATTTTTGAAGGCTTTGACAAGTTTGAAGTCAACACCACATTTCAATCCTCTTGAGTATGGTGGAAAGATGGATTCTGATGAATTGGTGGACTGGATCACCAAGATGGAAAAGTATTTTGAATATGAAAACATTCTTGAGGACAAGAAGGTGAAGAATGCAAGCACAAAGTTGAAAAGTCATGCATCCTTATGGTGGGAACACCTACAGCTAGATAGAAAAAGGAAAGGAAAAGATAAAATCAAGGTATGGAGTAAAATGGTCAATAAATTGAAAGGAAAGTTCTTATCCTATGATTATCAGATTAACCTAGTTCGGTGAATGCAAAGTTTGAGATAGAAAGATATCTCAGTAAAAGAATATACTAAGGAATTATATAGATTAGATATCAGATCTTCACATGATGAAGATAATGTGGAAAGAGTTGGTAGATACCTGAATGGTCTGAGAGTTTCCATACAAGAGGAAATTAGTATGGTCAAGTTGGAGAACATTGAAGAGGCTTATCGATTTTCTTTGAAGGCTGAGGAGAAATTGAACAAAAGACATGAACAGAGATAGAGAGGTCAAGGTGGTAGATTCCCTAGAGGAAGAGGTAGATCTAATGGTGAAAATGATAGATCTGAACTAGAAAAGATAAATCTGGACAAAGGCAAGACTAAGTGGAAAGGTGAAAGTTCTAGAGGTAGAGGTAGTAACTACTGAGGTGGTTATGGCATAGGAAGTTTCTGAGGAACTTGTTATAATTGTGGAGAAGAAGGACATAGATCTTTTAAATGTACACAAGCTAGTAAGAAGGCTGGTAGCAGTAGAAATGATTTGGTGCAAGAAGAGTCACTGAATGAACCTGAGAAGGAAAATAACTTGATGGTAAGGAGAGCACTATGGAATGAAAGCAAGAAGGAAGATCTGGTAAGGAAATGTTTGTTCAAGACTAGATGTAGAGTTTCTGAAAAAGTTTGGAAGGTAATCATTGAAAGTGGTAGCTCAAAGAACCTCGCATCTGAAGAGATGGTCACAAAATTGCAATTGGAAAGGTTGGTACATTCGAAGCCCTATTAGATTTCATGGATCAAAGATGAGCATACACTTCTAGTAAGTGAAAAATGTTATGTGAATTTAAAGATTGGAAAGTACTATGATAAGGTGTTGTGTGATATCATGCCTATGGATTGTTGTCATATTTTGTTGGGTAGACCTTGGTAATATTATATACATGCTATATATGATGGGAGATTGCATAAGTATACTATTGTGGCTAATGGAAAGAAACAAATATTGTTACCATTGATGGAAGAACCTGTTAGTAATGTTTGCACATCTGTGAAAGTTTGTCTAATGGAAAGAAGAAAGTTTGTTAACTCTTTGAAGAGGAATGATGTATGTTTTGTTGTGATTCCTAATAAGCCAAGTAAGAAAATAGAGGATAATGTCCCTGAGGAGATTGATAAGTTACTCACCAAGTATAGTGATATCATTTTTGATAATGTACCTGATGGTTTTCCATCGAAAAGAAGTATTGATCATTATATGGATCTAATCCCTGGAGCTAGTTTACCAAATAAGGCACCTCATTGGTTGACACCTACCAAGAATCAGGAATTGAACCGACATATTCAAGATTTGCTGGAGAAAGGTTTGATCAAAGAAAGTTTGAGTCCTTGTGCAGTACCTATTGCATTGGCACCGAAGAAGAATGGAGAATGTGTACTGATTCCAGAGCAATCAATAAGATAATAGTAAAGTATAGGTTTTCTATACCAAGAATGGATGACATAATGGATAGTTTGACTGGAGCAAAGTATTTCACAAAGATTGATTTGAAAAGTGGGTATCATCAGATCAAAATCAAAGAAGGTGATGAATGGAAGATTGCTTTCAAGGCAAAGGAAGGTTTGTATGAGTGGTTGGTTATGCCCTTTGGTTTAACTAATGCACCGTGTACTTTTATGAGGTTAATGAATGAAGTTTTGAAGAGTTTCTTGGGTAAGTTTATGATTGTATATCTTGATGATATTATGATATTCAGTAAGACCAGAGAAGAACATTTGTTGCATGTTAGACAAGTTTTGTAGAGGTTGAAAGAGGAAAAGTTGTTGATAAATCTGAAAAAGTGTTCATTGATGAAAGAAGAGATTATGTATTTGGGATTTTTTATTTCAGATGATGGTTTGAAGATGGATCCTGAAAAGTTTGAAGCTATTTTGAATTGGCCTACACCCATGAATGCTAGTGAGGTAAGATCATTTCATTGTTTGGCAAGTTTTTACTAAAAGTTCATAAGGAATTTCAGTTCAATTTGTAATGCTATGAATGAGACTATGAGAAGAGACAAAAGAGAATTCAAGTGGACATATGGAGCTAACAGAAGTTTTGAGACCTTGAAGCAGAAGGTTGCTGAATTACTTGTTTTGGGATTACCTGATTCTAGTAAAGTATTCCAAGTAGAATGTGATGCAAGTGGAAGTGCAATTGGAGCTGTGTTGACTCAAGAAGGTAAACCTGTTGCATTCTTTAGTGAAAATTTGAATGATGCTAGAAGGAAATATTCTATGTATGATCAAGCATTCTATGATATTATTCAAGCGCTGAAGAAATGGAGACTTTATTTGATACCGAGTGAATTTGTGTTGTATACTGATCATAAGGCTTTACAATATATTGGGTAGTCAGAATAAATTGAATCAGAGACATATGAAATGGGTTGAGTATTTGTAGAGTTATACATTTGTGATAAAGCATAAGAGTGGAGTCACTAACAAAGTTTTTGATGCATTGAGTAGAAGAAAATCTTTAATGACCAAGATGAAAATTGAAGTTCTTGGTTTTGATGAGATGAAAGGTTTGTGTGAAAATGACCCTGATTTTTTTGAGCCATGGAGAAAGTGCAGAGCACCTATTCAAGATCAACAAGATACTAAATGGGATGAATATTTTATTCAGGAAGGTATGTTGTTTAAAGGTATTCAGTTGTGTATACCGAGAGGAGTAATGAGATCTAATATGATAAAGGAGAAACGTAGTAGTGGTTTGGCTAGACATTTTGGCATTAATAAAACATGGAATTTGCTTAAGGAGAGATACTATTGACCATAGTTCTATAGAGATGTTTAGAAATTTGTGAAAAGTTGTGGAATTTGTCAAGTTGCAAAAGGAGTAAGTCAGAATACTAGATTGTATACATCGATTGTTGTTCCTGAGAAACATTGGATTGATATCAGTATGGACTTTGTTCTTGGCTTATCGAAGAAAACAAGAGGTAATGATTCTATATTTTTTGTTGTGGATAGATTTTCTAAAATGGAACATTTTATACCTTGTAGAAAGACATCAGATGTAGTACATATAGAAGATCTTTTCTTTAAGGAAATTTTCAGATTGTATGGATTACTGAAGAGTATTATCTCTGACTGAGACAATAAATTTGTTGGTTATTTTTGGAAAACACTTTGGAAGAAATTTGACACTAAGTTGAAATATAGTTCTACATTTCACCCACAAATCGATGGACAGACTAAGGTTGTGAACAAAAATTTGGGAAATATTTTGAGATGTTTAGTTGGAGACACACCGAGTAATTAGGATTTTGTGTTGGCACAAGCAGAGTTTGCATACAATAATTCAATGAATAGGAGTACTGGAAAAACACCATTTGAGATTGTGAATGGCACACAACCAAGAGGAATATATGATTTGAGAGACATTGCTGATGAGAATAAGAAAAGTGTTGAAGGAGTAAAGTTTGCTGAGTACATGAAGACATTGCATGAGGATGTGAAGTTGAAGCTAGAAGATAGTAACCAGAAATACAAAGAATGAGCTGATAGATCAAGAAGACATAAAACTTTTGATGTTGGTGATGAAGTGATGGTCCATTTGAAGAAAGGCTGATTTCCTGTTGGAACATATGGAAAGCTGAAGATGAAGAAGTTTGGACCTTGCAAAATTTTGAAGATATTTGAAAGTGGAAATGCATATGAAATTGAGTTACCTGATGACATGGACATATCACCAATTTTCAATATTGCTGATTTGTATGAGTATCATGAACCTAATGAAGAAGTGACAGTACTGACAGAATATCCTAAGAAGTAGTATGATGAAGTTGAACATATTTTGAAGGAAAGAGTTGGCAAGAGTACAAGAGGAAATTAGTACATGGAATATCTGGTTAAGTGGAAGAATAGACTGATGGAAGACAATTCTTGGATTTTGTAGTCTGAGTTGGATATAGCTCAGACTAGACCTACCAAATGATTTAGAGAATCATTTCAAAATAACCCCAGGTTTCTGATGAAAGAGCATCTCGGGTCCTTGGCAATCTTGTG
This sequence comes from Chamaecyparis obtusa, assembly GCA_027943335.1. Taxonomy (NCBI): domain Eukaryota; kingdom Viridiplantae; phylum Streptophyta; class Pinopsida; order Cupressales; family Cupressaceae; genus Chamaecyparis; species Chamaecyparis obtusa. The sequence goes on along the minus strand of BSBK01008172.1, from coordinate 12,145 downwards.
TCACCAAAAACAATTTGAAGTTTTGTCTGTGTTGCTTGGTTTCTACTTTGACCGAGTTGGTTGGTTTCCTTTTGTTACCGAGTGTGGTTGGTTCTCTCTTGGGTGGTCGGTTATTTCACTGGTGCTTAGCATTGTCTATCTGCTACTCAGTTATCTTGTTTACCGACAGGTCTAGTTTTATTTCCTGTTGTGGCCGACTTGTACATTTATATTGGATCATGGATTTAATGTTGGAATCCATCATTGGGAAGTGTGTGGTCTCATATTTTTCTATTACTTCCATTGATTGTACATCTGAAGGTTGACTCAGCTCGGTAGCTTCTTGTATAAATGTAGATGTTTGGTTGTAGTTTAGGGAGTCAGTTTTGGAGATAGAAGATAGTAGATATTAGTTTGGAGATTTCTGATAGATCCTCACTTGTTTGAGGAATTTTTTAATTCATTGTAATATCAAACCGTAACCGGGAAGGCCTTACAGCCTGGCATGTATGGTTCTATTTGATGATAATATATGAAAGATTTGGCATTCTCTCTCTCACTGTTGTTGTTTTTTGCTTCCTCATGTGTGTGGCAGGCTTGGATCATTAGGGTGCACCATTGTTTGGCCCCTCTTGCTCCCTTCCTTGCATCAATCATAAGGGGAATTACAAGGGATAATATGATCTTGAGATGGAGTGGAATCATGACATGGATATGAAGGGGTACTTTGATCTTGACTTTAGAGAGGATTATGTGGTGGAGTTGAAGGGATGGTTGGATCTTGATATGGAAGGATATCATGGGATGGAGTGGAGGGTATGGGATCATGAGATGAAGTAATTTGATCTTTATATGGAGGAAAATTAAGGGAAGTGGATGTTAAACCTTGGGATGAAAGGGTATCATTGGATGGGGTGGAGGAGTTGTCTAGATCTTGATTAGGATTGGGATCATGATGTGGATCAAGAGGGATAAGTAGATCCTGAGATGGAGGAATGCTTTGATCTAAAGGGGATTAAGAATCCATGATATCATAATTTTGAACAAGGTCTTGACATATATGTACTTGTGACGGTGATGTGATGGAGGGGTTGGGATCTTAAAATTTAATCTCTCTATTGTCAATAAGGTCTTGGAAAAAAAATTTAAAACTTTAAGCACATCTTGATATCATGACCCTTGCTGTAATGATAATCACAATATTCATATTTCCTTATACCAAGTAGGTTTGGGTTGACTCTCATCAAAGGGCATAGTTTTTAGGAACACAATCATGTTTTGGTTAGAAAGTAGGTGGACTATGATATCAAGAGGGTCCCCAAGGGGTGTGTATTTTGTACCTTTGGGTGATTGTGCAACTTTTCAAGGTAGGAATGATGTTGGTTTTAGAGGATTAGGATTGTGGGTAGGTTGCGGATTAGGTAGGGGATTGGGATGATGTTTTTAGACACCAAGCATAAAGTGTAGTAGATTATGTGGAGGATTGGGGCTGGATGGAAGATGAGGATTATGGATATAGGTAAATGTAGGAGGACATATATGTATTCAAAGGTTTTCTTTTGACCCTAATTTTGTAAACTAAGGAAAACAATTTTAAGCTCTTCCATTTCTTGGGAAAGGTTAAGCATGTGAGAGGAATCATGCAGGTGATAGAGGAAATTATGTGTGGATGGAGGATAATTAGCTGGATTTCCATTGTAAAAGGTAGAGGAAGAATAAGGAATATGATATGGATTGGGATTTGATATGACTTGAGAATTGTGATTTGACATTTGAATGTCCTCAACCATTTTGTGAAACCAATCCATGTTCATGATTCTTAGATAAGGGGTTTTGAATTAGAGGATGATGTAGAAGAAGATTTGTAATAAGAATGGATGAAGTGAAAGATTTGGTGATGGATGAAATATGAGCTTAGGAATAGGAGAAAATTGAACTTAGTTTTTTACTTAAGGATTTGATTTCCTTGGATCATAGATTGATAAGGACCATACAAGAAACACCTTTAAAGATTAAAAGAATTAAGAATGAAAATATCAAGGGATGATAGAAGGATCCAATTAATAAACTAGGACCAATTTGGACTTATGATCGACTGGGATAATTGACTGATTAAATGGATTAACAGAAAAAAGTCTCAAGGTAAGGTTAGGATTGATGCCAAGGATTAATGATGAAGGTTTAAGACAAACCTTACTGAGATAGGATCCAATGATATGAAAACAATAAGGATTATAGGGTAATTATTTGTAACTCAAAGATTGAGTAATGATCTTTAGAGGAATAGGATTGATCACTCAAGATGGACTAATGTTCTCAAGTGACAAGGATTATTGTTTGCTAAGGTTGATAATATTTGTAACACTTTGATAAATTTTTATAACTTGGATTGATGATAGGGTTTTATTGAAGGATTGATAAGGATTTGGTAAGTAATAAATTTTGGATAGATTTTAGATTTGACTGATTCTAAAGATAAGTCCAAAGGAATGATGATGCTCCTATGTCCAAAGTGGAATATTGAATGGAAATTTTAATTAGAAGATGACATGGATGAAGATTAGGATTGCAAATGGATTAACTTTAGAAGACATATGAGGGATGTTTTAAGAGAGGTGAATGACTAATAGGTGATTAGGTTTTGGATGAAGGGGATAAATGGATTACATTAGGATTTGGTTAGAATGATATGAGGTTGACAAGTAAATTTATTAGGACTACGAGGTTATTAGATTGAAATGAATGATGAAATTGTATTAAAGAAGTTGATATTGATGTGGATTATGAAATAAAATAGGATGATGATGGATAAGATGAATAAATAGGACCTTAATTGGATTACACAAAATTGACTAGGACTAAGGTCCTAAATGATGGATTATGAATGGATTACATGATTAAGGTTAGAATAATGATTAAAAAGGTGATTAGGATAAGAGGTATGATGATTATGAGGTTGTTGATAAATAGAATAGGTAATTTGAAGATGGTGTGGAAAGATTGACTTGGAGGTAAACTTGACAAAAGTATTTTTGTTGTACGTGAAATGTTTTGTTCTTTTTTTTTGAATTTTTTGAGTTTTCTTTTATTTAATTTTTTTGGACTTTAATTTTCTATTATTTTTTTCATTTTCAAATTTTATGTTATTTATTTTATTTTTTAATTTAAAAATGAAAAATGCACAATGAAATAATGCAAAAGACAAAATTCATAAGGCTCAATTTAGTTAATGTGTCCCCTTTTTATTTCAAGTGGGGAAGGTTTTAAATGTTCAAACACATCCAACACACAAACAACCTATTAAAGTTTCAAATAGGTTATACAAGCTCAACTAAGGGATGTCCTCAATATATGCAAGGTACATGATGCTAAAATCTATACATGAAAGAGAATAGTGCCAAACATTCCAGAGGAGATGGTAACCAAAATCTCCAATTTCACTTCCTAAAGTTATAATGTTCTTTGGGGATTAAACAAGCATGAAAAGATTATACTTCCAAGAGGGGTTCCATTAGATTCACCTCCTGATATTTATACTCCACTAGAACATCAAAGCTGAGGGTCATCCTCTGAGGTGATCAAATCCCCATGCATACCTCCTAAAAATAACAAAGCAAAATCCCTTATTTATGTTCCCCTCAAAGTCCTTAACAAGAATGCAAGAAGAAAAAATTGAGGATTAAAATACAAAGGGGTTCCACTTAAACCCAAATCCAAATGTGAATGATTAATTTTAAGACCCTTTTTTTCAATGTGAGGAAGACACAACAAAAAAGTTGACCAAAAGAAATAAATGATTTTATGATGAAAAAGAAGATAATTATCACTTTTACACTGTAAATAAGAAGGTTTAGAATATGTGCACCTTGATTTCATGCTTCTAATTTTATTTTATTTTATGCTCATTTGACCCACAATGATGAGTTCCAAGTTGCCTTCACAAAATCCAATCAAGTGTGTGGAATCATAAAAAAATATGATAATTCAAAGAAAATAAATTGCATAAGTTGATTCCACATGAAATAAAAACTCATAATTGACTTATTTCAAAAAATATAAAATCATCCTATCATGCATTAAACAATGTGTAAATAAAGTGCAAGCTCATCAAAGAGTACTCTTTTCTTTTTTGATTTTGACCTAGTCAACAAGATCTGATTTGTTGGCTATAATTTTAGCCCCAAAAATAAAAATGAAAATAAGAGACCCCTATTAAAAATATGAGATATTTCCAATAATGGAATAAATTTATAAATATTCCTTTATTTGTGTCCTAGAGACCCGATTTATCAAAATAGACCAATTTTCAAAAATTGATTTTTTGAGCTATCTTATTTCATCAAAATTAAAAGCACAAAGAACATATGTGCTATAGAATTTTTAGACCTTTCCAAAAATGTAAAGTTTTTCAAAAAAAATCACTGATTTGTGACCAAAAATTGATTTTCATGTAAATGAATAAAAATATTATAACTCATGATAATATAATTAGGAAAATCTTATTTTCAGAATGAGACATATTTGGATCAGCCCAAACCTACAAAAATAATTTCATTGAAAAATTCTAATCCATTTGTAAGATATGATCAAATATTCCAAAACCATAGGGTTTTTTCTTCAACTCAACCTAGGACACAAGCATTAGCCTTGAAAAACTTGAATTAAAAAATAATACAAGGTTAGAAAAATATATAAAAGTGTATATTTAATAGAGACAAGAGTGTGTTCCACTAGGTGTGCCAATAATGTATGCAATGAAAATCACTGCATCTGCACCACAAATCAAATTATGAAAACAAAATAAATTTGAAGCATTTGAGTTAGAAAAAAACATTCTAAATAACTTGTAATGCAACTAAATTTCCACTACAACCTTTGATGAGCTAAAACAATGGCACCCGATCAAATTTGTTTGATTTTGTCTAAAGAGAATTTTTTGGGTGTGTTCTCCCAATACAATATAATAAATTCCATTAATGATTGATGAGGTGAAGGAAATGAGAAAAAGCATGATGAACTTTCCACAAGCCTCACAAAATGAATGTAAAATGTGAGATCTATGATGAGTATTCCTTAGTGCTCAAGCTCTCGAGAGCTTAATAATGCGTAAGTATAAAAAATGTCTAAGTATCAAAAGATGTCTAACTTTTCAAATGAGGAGTGAGGTCTCCTTTTTATAGAATGGCTTAAAGAATGGGTGGAAAAAATAAGAGAAAAAGTAATGGATGGTCAAGATTAAAAGGAAAAAGAGGATTTTATAAGATGAAGAGGCAAAAGAAATGAGTGGCTAGGGTTATGGGGCAAACATGTAAAAGTCAAACTTCACTTTAGAGGGAAAAAGTAATTCAAAATGATTGTAGGAGAAAAAAGATGGAGAGGTGGCTAACTTGGAAAAGAATATTGTGTACATGATTACAGATAATCCACCTTTTAATCAAAATTAGAGGAATATTAGTAATAAAAAAAGATTAGGAAAAAGGGGAAAAAGTGACTAAATTAAAATAAATTTAATTTAATCAAGGTTTAGAAGAACCTTAGGCTAGTGGATAAATAAAATAAATGAAATTTATTTTATATTAAGAGATGGAGGGATAATATATTATAGTATTTAAATAAAATTTGAATACCAAGGGAAAATGAATTAATTTAATGAAACTAAGTTTAATTAAATAAATAGAAGAATATAACAATTATAGATAATTAATAAAATCAACTATAATGTTATAGAGATATATTAATAAAAATTAATATTAGAGTACAAAGGACAATTTTAGGTGTCTACTATCACAAAGGAAATTACATTAAATTTTAAAAATAAGATTGTTATTTAAATCATTATTATTGACTTAAATAATTATGAATTGTCAGTGTACATAATTATAGTAGAAAATCCATGGAGGTTAGTAAGCCATTTGGTGTGAAATAATGCAAATACCAAGGAGAAGGAAAATTTCATTTATATAAATTCATTCCTTTTAGTTATTAAATATCATGATGTATGCAACATAGAGGCAATACAAGGAGAAGCCGAGAATTCTAAACATGGTGTGATCAATCTCGTAAGTTCCAAAGTGGTCATTTTCTTCTTACTTTATGTACTTTACATTATGATTTTCCTTGATGAATTGTTAAGGCTACTAAAGTAATTGACTATTTAACTACTTTTCAACCTATATAGGGAGGTTGAGGTTGTATTGACTCACCAGACCTTTTTAAAAAAAAATTGTGGCAACTAATTTTAAGTTGTAAGGTCATTGAAGTAAATGGAAGGATCCAACTACTGAGCCAATGTTGATGGAAATAAATATTGCCACATCAAAAAGGTGAAGCTTGATCGAAAGCTCGATAAGTGAAAAAAAGATTTCAACAACATTTTAAGCTCTAATAAATATGTAATAGATGCCCTAATTTTGGAGTGTCAAGGAAATAAATTTAGGATTTTGTATTGTCATCCTTTTTTCCTTCTCTAGAGGGCTCTTTACATGATTTAAATTTTTAATTTCAATGTTTGGGAAATTTAAATTGATGGTAGCATATTGCATCTATAGATTATGCTTGTGTTTACTATTTTTATGTCTCAAGGGCTAGTCCCAAATACATTAAAAGGTTGACTCAATGGGGGTGTTTAATATTTTTTAAAGCAGTCAAAAGGAGATCCAAATATTTTCCAACTAGTGAAAAATTTTATTGGCATTGTTGTTAGATTTACTACAATAATAGCATTCACAATTATATGTGTATTTGGTAGGTTTCTCCATTTGTAGAAACTATAAAGAGTTCAAGAATAAGGAAAAATATGAACCATTTTGATACATTGCCTAAGTGAAATATAGTCTCATAGTGGGCTATATTGTAGGGATCCTCATTAACTATTGGCTCTATCATTTATGTTGTCATGGATGTTTTATTTCTCTCTATGAGAGTGTCAGAAAGATAACCATCATGGTTTCATTTTGATGATATTGAGGAATTTTTATTTAGTTACAATAAGATTTTCTTGTTTTCTAAATGAATATATTACTATTCTTGATGGTCATAGGGGTTGCGAAAATTTGCAATCAAATATTTAAAGGGGGGTAGCATATGGGTTTGGCGATTTCCCCTAGATAACGTGTAGCAATTTTTTCTAGTATGAAGGATTGTGTTTCATTTTATGCATGTATTAAAAAAGGATGTATTAATCAATAATGGTTCTATTTATTTTTTTACTACCATCAACTTCAATAAAATTTTGATTCAGAATAGAAAATCATTCAATATGGTGGAAGACATTAGATGGGTATGTATAGGATCATGATATGCCAAAAAGTGGTAATGTGAAAAAAGAAGTCTTGATTGATAGACTCTTTGAAAAACAACTATAACTTTAAAACAATATAACATTTTTGAAATTTGAAATATACATCACATTCTATGCTTCATCTAATACAATAATAATAAACAATTCTTTCAATTTGATGAAGTTTAGACTAAGTTAAGGTGGTCAGACATGAGAGTTTTTATATTTAGGAAATTTTGTAGCAAAAAAATCATAATTAATTATTTACTTAGAAAAAAATACAAAAAAATATACATCACTTTTGGACGTGAGTCTACTAATTTTATCAATAATCTAATAAAAAAAATATCATATTTGATTTTGTTTAATGTGGTCAGACATACACCTACTTGTTATCTTTCTAGTCCCAATTGATACACTTATTGAAAAATAGCTATAACTTTCAAACTGTATAACATTTTTGAAATCCAAAAAATGTGTCACATTCTATTGTTTCCTACTACAAGAAAATAAAAGAAAAATTCAATTTCATAAATTTTAGACTAAGTTAACATGGTCAAACACTAGAGCTTTTATATTCTGGAAAAGTTGTAGAAGAAAAATCATAATTAATTATTTACTTGGAAAAAATTACAAAAAAACATGGGTCACATCCGCACATGAGTCTACTATTTATATCTAGAATCTTGTAAAAAAAAGTATCATTTTATTGTGTTTAAGGTGGTCAGACATGCACCTACTTCTTATTGTTTCCTAAAATTTTCATACTACTACATTGAAATTTAAAATTTTCAACATATAGAATAATTGTTTTTCAAAAAGGCCTAGTATCTTAGAAACTAAATTCAATTTTCTACAGATTCTCTTCTTACATATTTTTTATATAATATTTATAACTTGTTCAAATTTAATGTCAACTTCACTAAACCTGGTTTTTTTAATTTTCATTTCCATTTAAGGGCCTAGTTTGGCATACCATGATCCTACACATACCCAGATGGAGCATCAATATTTACCAAAGCATAATGAAAGTTGTTCCTTATCAAATGTTTTGAGCTATCATAGAAGTGTACATGAAATATGAAAATAAAAGGTGAAGGTCCTTGATCTAAAGAAAAATAGAGAAATTTAAAAGGGTAACCCTTTAATAAAGGTTATACATTGTTCATCTATCAATGCAAAATGAAATTAGATGTTTGATTCCAATAAGGGAATATATAAATTCAAGAAATGACAAAGAAACATTAGAACAATTAGTAAATGGATGAATCATTTTGTGGCTAAAATATATTTGTATACCAATAATTGCAGATGTGACAAAGGTATTATATGAAAAGACAAACATATTGATGAGAAGAGGTCAAAATAATTACAGAAAAAGATAATGAAAGATAAAATGTGATAATGTTATAGAAAATGACTAATTATTTTTACCCAAAGGATACAATGTGGCTAATAATAGCATATTAATGCACACAGAGAATCATTTTTGAAAGAGGAATTATTCTATCGAGGAAGCATTCAGGCTACAAACATGTCTTTTTACTTGAGTGAAAACATATTCATAATAAAGCACAAAAAAGGGAAAAGAGGTTAATTTTTTAATTATAGTTATAAAGATTAAAATAGTTGTTTTTGTTTAAGGGTGAAAAGGTTTTATGGAGTATGTTGAAAAGGTAAAATGTTGCAATAAAACTATTTACAACAAAGGTGAAATGATTTTACAAGGTTTTCATATAGCAAAATATAGTTTATACAACACATGTGGAAAATTAATTAAAAAGGGATTGCATTTTTTAACAAAGGAATACTATTACAAGATGTATTTTCACCAAAAGTAAGTCATATTCACAGGGAGGACAACACAAAGTTAGAAAGAAATTAATGGTCTCATTTGGAAAGGAATCACAAATATTTTATATTGCAAATGAAATAAAAGGATGAGATGAAAGAGTGTTTTCAATTAGGGTTAGAGATTTAGAGAAATAATATTCCATTTGGAAAATCATATCTTTGAAGGAGGTAAATTTTTATCATAGGATCAAATTTTGAGAACTTTGATCTTCTATATAGTTTTTTTCTCTCTCATTAGTAGGGGCTCCAATTTTGAGTTCAAAATTAGAAAAAAGGGAAAGAAGGGAGTAGATACATGTATAGTTTAAATGGTATCAAAATTCAAATATTGAAGTAATTTTTATTTTTGATAGTAATATATGGTTCAATTTTGTGTGTACAATGCACATATGTGATGCTATTAAGGTCTCCAAGATATAAACCATTATATTCAAAGATTGAATAATCAAGGAGTTTCTAGGTTTTCATTGCACATTTTCTATAACGAGTTTTCAATTGACTAACTTTCCATTCAATGAGTAGATTAAACATGTTCTCACTTGATTTCTAGTGCAAGTCTATTTTTATTTTGGATCTTCAAGAAGATTAATAGTATTGTTAATTGTTGATCTCATAATTGTAATGCGATATCTATTTAGTGAATATTAAAATTTTATTAGGGTTTCTATGGAATGAACAATAACTTAGTGACTATGTCATGGATATGAATTGGTCTAAAAATGTTTCTCTTTTGTAGATTTTGATGGAAACATAATTTAATCAAATCATATTTTCTTTTTTGTTTGTTTGAGTAGGATTAGAGTAGGGTTTTTAGTCTTGGATATTTGTTAATGGTATAAATTCAAAATAGAGACAATTTTATATGAATGTGCATGCATTCTAGTCTAGTATATCAATATTTTATACTTAAGTAAAATGCATATAAAAAATGCATCAAAAACCACAAGTATTACCAAGTTTACCCACCTAGGTCTTGTAGAGGCCTAAAGAGTAGAAGAATTACTTCCTTTGTATATGATTCTTGTTAATTGGCCATTGACCTCTGATTTCTATTAATAGAGGAATGATAATTCTCATAAAAATCTGAGGAATCATTTGGAGGACTCAAGAATTAAATGAAACATATTAAGTGAATCCTAGTTTTTTTCTCTAGGATAGTACACTATTCTAATGCATTTCAACATTACCATAACTTGATTACCAAATTAATTTGACTTATAATTGCTACTAATATTGTTTATCTTTCTTATCAGAACTTTAGATCAAAATTATGAACATTACTCCCCTTTCTATGTACATGAAATAATTTCAATATTTTGAGGTTTTGATATAGTTGATCTCTATAAAAAAAATATCATTCAAGGTTGTTGAACTCCTTATTTTTCATGTAGCCTCCTATTCAATTCTATTATACAATATCGATATGATATCACATTGTAATCTCTCAAAGTTCAATTAGAAAAATACATGTATAAAAATGTTTTGAGACTTTCAAGAATAATATTTAAGAAAGAAGACTCTTGATGTCACCAACCTTTAAAATAGGGAACAATTTGTATTCCAATATGGGCAGCTGCAAGAAGCAGCTGCAAGAAGTTAAGTCCCACTTTTGGGCAAAAAGTGGATGTGTTTTCCCTATTTTTCAAATTCCCTTTCAATGGATCTCAAAATTTTAGGCACTTAGAGATTGAATCTCAAAAAAAATTAGTAATCGAACATGTAGTGCTTGGAGTCTACTTTTCAAATATGTAATTTATTTCAATACCCACATGGTGGAAATTACCTTTAGTTGGTATGTTTAAAAACCACTTTTTAAAATGTATGTTTCACGACGATACCACACCCATGTACGACTACCATATTTTGACCTAAATAAATGAATTTTTTTGAATCCTTATGGGATAATAAACCTAAGACACCAACGATTAATGAACATGGTTTTTTTTTTTACCGAATATTTTTTTATTAATTTTTAATTGACTATAAAGTACATTTTTGAAACCTTTGGTGTACGACCACCATAAAATGATGAAAATTTCACATTTTCTCAATATTATTTTTATTCATCTTCAAGAGAATTGTATGTAGATTGATGTCATTGAATTTATTTTCTTAAAAACCTAAAAAATAAAAAAGTTATTAAATTTTTAGTGAACCTAACTATTTTACCTCTAGGTACCACTTTTAATAAATAAATAATTTAAAAATAATTAAAAACAATCCTATCACTATGAAATTTAATTTTCTAAAACCAAGACAATGAGAACTCTAACAAGTTTTTGTTTTGTCAAAAAATATGATAAGGAAGGCCCTCAAAAAATTACGACAAGGCAAAAATGTCATTCCAATGCCTTAGCCAAATTTTTGGAGGTGAAAGAATAAGATTGGTGCCACCAAGCCTACACCAAGCCTATCCCTAACCAAAATTTGAGGAAGAGGTATGTTTCTCTCTCATGTCTCAGGAAATGGTCAATCATTTCCATTTGGATAATTGTGTACAAAACCGATACCCCATTTTTTACAAATGAGTGCCCAATTTAGCAACAAGTGTCTATTTCATTCAAATAATGGGCACCCATTTCTAAAAGATAAATTGTGACAAAAAATAGGGTCATAAGGGCATAGTTCAATGATTGAATGATTATTCTATTATTATTTAGCTGTCCTGATCTGCAGATAGAAAATTCTCATAAAAAAAATTATTTTCTTGTTTTGTTATGGATTTGACATGTTGAGAAATATTTGAATTGAAACTTTGGTGCAAGCATCAATATCAAAGAAATGAAGAAAGAGGCCAAGGGTGGTTTTGAAAGCTGAGAAGGTTGCATCAAATAGGGAACATGAGGCAAAATGTCAATGAGAAAGAATTAGAGAACTGAACAATATTGGAGCTTCAAGTTGAACAATCATTTCAGAAGAGGAGAATATTGAGGAAACCATAATACACACACACACACACACACACACACACACACACACACACACATATATACATATATATACATATACATATATATATGTATATATATGTAT